>PNEQ01018826.1:0-32104 GCA_003012365.1 Medauroidea extradentata | reverse complement strand
TAATATACAGGTTACCGATGGTTTCACATCATTTCGGCAATGATACTCAAAGTAATTTCCAATACTTTTGAATGTGTATATACTCAAAACGGGCAAACGCACGCATATTATGCAACCAAATATGCAACTTGGCGGCGAGAACCTAACTCTGATGCCACCTGTTGGTGGAGTTTTGAACTGTCTGAAGCGCGGAGCAAGCGGTATCGACCACGGCGATTCGAGTTCGACTATAGCGTCACATAATTCTCGCGCCAATGGAGTCTAATTATAATGTATGTATGAATGTCAATAAGATCATAAGTAAATATTTTGAAGTGTATTAAATACAGACAGGTCGAGTTCATCATATGTTCTTTCACTAATGTTGTAATCAAATAGGAAAATACACGGAACTACGTACAATAAATCGCTACCAACCATACAAGCAGTAAAGTAACTCTTGTTAGTGGTGATGTATATGCAGTTACGGCTAGTGATTTTTTTCAAAGGTTAAATCTTTAGTGCTCACTTTATTCCGAATGGCCTATACCACATACATTGACAGATATTAATGGTGTATTCTATTGACTGCACTTGACTGAACTTGGTGCGGACTGAGTGAGTGCTGCGTGTTCTCGATCCCGCTTGCACTAACCGAGGGCGCACTGAGAGCAGGTTTTATTGCACTGTCTCTAGAGACAGTGTGCAGTGTGGTCGTTAAAGTGCAAAAATGGCAGCAACTTCCGTAAACAAGAATAAAATGATTGCTATGGTGTAACTACTGTAACTGATAGTTCAATAGCTAAATAATACAAAGAAGTCAATATTAACCAAAAAAATGTTTCTATATTCATTATATTTGTTGTTACTAGAACAATAAGGTTGGCTATGATGAGTGGTTCCAGCCTTACTAAGAATAGTTTTGGTCAAAATCGAAAAACTTGAAGGAAAAATAACACACCATATTTAACGAATTTCCATTTCAGCTTTTTACTAATGTCTCTGTATGAAGAATCTGATTTTGAAAATCACTTGTCACAAATGTGGTCTATGTGTTAAAGCATACACAGTATACTCTTCTCGCAGGAAATCACGTTACAAGCACACTTTTTCAGTTTCCAGTGTGCACCCAGTGCAGTCCAATGGAATACGCCATAAAAGGTGGATGTAATGTGCAACATGCTCCGACCATCAAGCATGACAGCAATAAAAAAACGGAGACAACTTCCTTTCACAAATAATAACAATAAATGAGTTTTCAGTCAGGATATATGAACTGGAATTCAAATGTTAGCCTGCAGAGTAGCAAGCCAGCCAGATCACCTTGAAGGCAGTTCTGTCAGAATTCTTCCCCAAGAAGTTCATGGTGCTTCTAGCATACGACATCAGGGCCACAAAAGACCAAATAAAGCACAGCATGCAGGGAAGCTACTGCAGCACGGGGAAAGAACTGGACCATTCAACATACTCACTGCATCTGTCTCAAAGTAAACTGACCTCATACAGAAGGTAAGGGAACTATTACCTGGTAGGCAAATTACAACACGCAAGAACATTTCTAATGCTGTACAGATTGCATTCTACACTTCCTACATTTTTGTCATCATTTTAAGAACGGTGTAATGGTCTACTTTGAGGGCTAGGGACATGTGGTGTAACGAGTGTGAAACATGTAACTGGTACTGCTATGTAAACTACCTTAGTAAATACGTGAAATCCAAATTGTGTGTTGTTAAATGTCCATACATGTACAGCATACCTTGTACAGGGGGGCCGATTAAATATAGTCTTTCGGCGGCACAACGCACATGGATTAAACACTCTCCTCGCGAGGTGCAACTAACTACATTGACTGGTGCAAAAACACAGAGAAACCTGCCCTGAGCTCGACCCTTGTTGCAAACAATTTTGCACCGTGTGCGCATGCGCAAACTATACATTTTACATTCAATGGCTGCCATGTTCGGCAGCTGTGCTTCATCAGAAGCTAGTGCCATTAAAACAATATGCAGACAAGATTTTTTTTACCTATTTTCAGGGGAAATGTACATTAAAATTGGTTTTACATGTGTTGAAGATACAAATTGATGCGCAACACAAAAACGTATGTTTCACCTACTGTCGAAGCGGTGACGTGATATTGGAGATTGAAACTATAAATTGACAACAATAAATACTCGCTATAGTAATATCATTAGCAGCTACAGATTGTAACACCATGTATTTAACAACTGCCGCAAAACATTAAATATTTCACTTAAACATAATGCAGTAATTTTGAACATTGCCTTAACTGGAATACAATACGGAAAAATAACTTGTACTGTATAGGTGTATACATTTGCAATAAATATGTCGAATTCTTCCTAGGTAGTGTATACGTTAACAAGCGAAAATAAAAATGAAAAATTACACCCTAAATATTATTACTAGATAATTCACAATTCCATAAGCCGAAGTCGATCCGATTGTTCACGAAAGGTTCCAAATTATTTTGTTACGATGTTTCTTACTGGCCCTTGCATCTCCAGCTGGGGAAATGGAATTACAGAGTCTCTGATGGCTGGTTTCTCCAAAACATCCTAAAATTTAAGTACAGCTTAAATATGAGTTAGGGCTTACCTAGCACGTTTTAAGTGTTTCTTCAACATTTAAACTGCGCTTAAATATCGAATACATAAGTAGTTAAGTCTCTGTTTAACCTAAAAATATGTCATCTATAACGAAAGGCAAATTGAGGCTGCCTTAAGAATTAAAATACCGTATTGGCCTGAATATAAGACGATACTTTTTGCAAAATAGAGAATTTACCGTATTTGCTGGCATATAAAACGACAATTTTTACATATTTTCGGCCCTCAAAAATTGCTACTCGTCTTATATGAGGGTGCAAAAATTTTTGGTAACCAAAAGTCATTTGAATGCTAAGCTATAAACTGTGGAGTTGTATGATGTTGCAAGGAATTGTGTTTTTCTTCACAAATGAAAGCGAGTGCCCCGTTTATTTTAACAAAGTTTATGGTACGAAATTTTGATGAGCATCATTCATAATAAAGGACACTTCCTCGCAGCGAAGTGGCGATTGATGCGAGCGCGTACCGAGATACTTTGTCTCGCCAGCCTACAACTCTCAGGCGGAGAAAACGAGGATCTAGGTCCGCATACTTTCATCCTTTGTCTCGCAAGCACAAGACTCTCTGGCGGAAAAAACGAGGATCTAGGTACCGTACCACACATTTATGTGTCTACCACATGACCGTAGAAGAACAGGCCTGGACACTCGCCTGGAAAATTGACCCCCTTGTTGTTTGGCTGTAGTTCATCAAATTACCGAGAATATTGTGTTTTATTGGCGCTGATGTTACAGCGGTCGGACTAAACTCCGCCCACTTCCTTTCCTCTAAGATAAACACTTTATCAAAACGTATTTTTTATCAATTTATGAAATACTTTCTTCGCTCACAATTTTAAGAAAAGGCTCCAGCAATCTTTATTTACTTTATAAATTTAACAATGGAAAAATGTGGACGGAGTTTTGAGTCCGGCCGCCCGGAAAACAGCGGCAAAAAGTATGGCATTCTCGGTAACTTGAACTACAGCCAAGGGGGTCAAGCAAAATACATTGTTAGATAGGTGAGTGTCCAGACCTGTTCTACGACCGTGGTCTACCGTCTAGTGCTAGGCTGGCAGACAAAAGCGCACAGGAATGCAATGACCTTGCAAGCAGCTGTTGTTGCACGGCGTTGCCATGTAGTGCCCGGCTTGCCTCAGTCCCACGTTGCCAAGTCGCGCACAGTTGCCGGCAACTGATGATGCCGGCATGGGTCGCCGGCCGCCGCCGTGCATTTCCTTGGCTTATGGGCGCCCGGAGGGCAGTAGTAGCCAATGTTACTCTGTGTGTCTACTATGATGTTTATATGACGGTAATAAATGCATTGAAAATATTTAAACTAAATTTTTAATGTTTCTGGCAAAGGAAAAAAATATTTTTCTGTCGGGAATTTCAAAATTAGTAATTTACTTTTTTTCAAGATTTTGTACCTTCAAAACCATGACGTATCTTATATGCGGGGTCGTCCTATATGGCGACAAATACGGTATAAACACGGGGGTTGTCTTATAGTCGTAGCCTACAATTTTGAGGTTACATTTTCAATGTGTGTTTAAATAGAAAAATATGTACAGTAAAACGATTGATATTTCACGGTATTAAAAAACGAACGTGTTTTACGTACTACTATTACGTAAACAAATAAGATAGCCGATAAAAGTTTTCATGTTTCATTGCCATAACAAAGCGTAAACATTTTTCTATTGCTCCGTCAACGTCATAGAGTAAATAAAGTCATGGATATGCAACTACATAGAAGTAACATACGCAAACGCTAAAAGCACCACCTTGTCGCTAGTTCTACTGAGCGCCACGTGCGTTACAGCGCTGTTGTATCGATCTCGTCACTAGTTTTGGCGAGCACAGCGCATATCGCAGCACTGTTGCGACCATTTTGTAGCATTTTATTAGCCTATGCATATGTTCGTCGCTAGTTTCATCTTTGGTGAATTCGTCTTTATTATTTTTGGTAAACAATCTGTTTTAAATAATTGCGTTAAAATGGGCAGTGATAAAGTTGAAAAGCGTGGTACAATAACACAAGAAACAAATAAAGGAGAGATACGGAGTTATGTTGCGAGTTTTAAAGTTACGGTAGCAAAATACGTTGTAACAACAAACAATTGTGGTGCCGCGAGACGGTACGACGTAATCGAAGCAAACTTCCGCCGTTTGCGGAAAGACCTTCCAAAATTACAAAACACTGCGACAGAACACGCCGAGTATTTCTAGGCCCAGCGAAAGACATGATGAACTTGAAATACCTATTTCTAAATATTCCAAAATAATGGGATACAAGAAATGTTGCATTTCGAATACATTTGATGGAAGCGAGGACAATCTTTATTTTTCTATTTATATAATTTTTCTGTCAACATTCAATAAAATTATACAATAATATTGAAGATAAACAGATTTTACTGCAAAAGGAGGTAAGGGTAGTCTTATATTTGTGTCTAGTTTATTTTTTTATTCTGCTACTTGTAAAAGAAGGGGTCGTCTTATTTATGAGGCCGATTTATATTCAGGCCAATACGGTATATTGTATCTGTGACATGGTTTTTGAAGAAACATAGAATCATTTTTACTAAGATAATTGCTATCATGATTATCAATTGGCACTTCTCCGTGAAAAAAACTAATAGAAATTGAAATCTGTAAGAATATTTTGATGTTTACAATATCAGCGAGGCTCTATTATGTTAGTTACATACTGTTTATACAAATTACTAGCGCAAGGTAAACTATACGTAATCACGTGGAATCTTTAGTTGTTTTAAACTTATCAATCTAGATCCCATAAGTTTATTTACAAATCATTTAACTTTACGATATAGTCAATATTAAAATCACAATATTGGTAAACGAAATATTTTATAATCTTGTGTTATTTTCTTTGAATATTCTGATTGGCTGACTACCACACTTGACGATGTGGTTGATGTACCGACCTGTGAACATTTCCTACTTTAAAATTTAAGCTTGGCCTAGCTAAGTGAAGCCTAACAAAGTCGTGTTAGGAATGGTGAAACACCCATCACTCCGGAGACAGTTTTAAACGATGCTAAAACTTAAGAACTGCTTAGATGAGATATAGTTTAGGACGAGTTGGTGAAACCAGCCATGAGCATCCCGCCCACTTGCGTCTGTTGTATTTAATTCCTCCCTCATTGGCTGGTGCAAGTGCAGAGCAGTTTTCCATGTTCTGCGCTGAGTCGGCGCAGGCATTCGACGCTCATATTTAACTGGCCCCCTGCAGTATCTTATTTTACGTATTCTGAATGTGCAGATATTTTCACTCAAACAAATAATTGTCATAACTTATGCCTAACTCCCTCTCTCTCGTACATATAAAATTTATGTTTAGGTTGTCTTTTCTAAGCCAATACAGTGTAAAAAATTAACCTGCCAAAACTGGGTAAAAAGACAATACTTAAAAAAATGTGTCGAAAATTAGAAACTGCTACTATCAATCATTAATACAACCGATAGGTTTAGCAGATATGTAGTTTGGTTTTAGTAGTAAAAATAATTGTGTTTAGTACTTCAAGGAAGAAGTATTTGCGGTAGTGTTCATTTTCATTTTTAACAGTTTCTTAAGCTTTATATCCCCTTTACCATTTTTTTAAACATAACATCAAAATTTACATCCTCCTCATAATAAAATTTAATAAATCTCATGCATTTGAACATACTAACTGAATGTCTCTTTAGCTACTTTTTTGTACCGAAATGGGACACTTTTATTTATAACTTTCTGGCTTGTGTCCTGTTGATGTTTTTTTTCCGGGTGGTAGCAATGTTATAGCAACAATCTAAAGTTCAGTAAATTTCCATGACCAATGAACATCCAACACTTTCTGCTCTAAAAATTACAAAAAACTTTCCACCTAAAAACCAGAAAACAATTTCTTCCCATTTAGTTGTAGGTAATATAACTTACCCTCCCAAATTTTTGAACGAAACAAGTTAATTTGATTTTGTACAATCCGAGACTGCTACGATGCCAACTCCACAGACACTTGAAAAGTATAGTACTGCAACAACTAAAGGTATGAGACTTATTTATGGGAAAAATTTGAATATAATATTAGTCATATATTTGGGTGGAAACAATGTCGAAAATATTTGTAGCAAAATGATACACTAGGGACCTAAAGGCTTGATTTAAAAAAATGTGAAAAAAATTTAAGTGACAGCATTAAACCACACCATAATTTCTCTCCCTGGTTTCAAAAAATTGTACTCTAAACTGGAGAACTAGGCATTCGTAAAACACAATACTCCCACTGCTAACAGTTACAAATAAGGGTAAATCAAATGAACAACTGTCTTTAATATTACCTTTATTAGTTGTTATGAACTGAAGTATTTAATTTCAGTAGAACATTCACATAAAATCTTGATTGAGTTCTATCTTGGAATGTTGTAATTTAATTTTATGTTCGCCTAATTAGGCATTTAGTAACTATTATAATTTATAAATATTTGGATGAAAAAGTTCTCATCTCCAACAACTTCTTGCTTCTTTTCTTCGTAATCCAGTACTGCCGTCCAATTTCTTTAAGCAGCTACTTGAAACGTCACGAGCAACACATTTTGACAAATCACATAACACTATATCAATGGATGTACTTCTGTAAGTAACTACACCTCCATAACAATATTAGCTGACATGTTTTTTTTCTCACTGTAACAGAATTCCTATTATTAATTGTACAAGCAAGGAACTAAATTTACGTCAAAACATGTGAATTGGTTTACTCCTGTAGTGTTGCTTACTACACAGTTCCTGCGTAATATCACCGAGTAAAAAATACAAGCGAAACTATACCCTACACACATCAGTTTTCCCACGTACTACATTCCTGACGTGTCCCAATTTTAAGATACACATAAACTAGGAAATAAAGGATACGAAGAATGTGACTAACATCCAAATTAAAAAGTTTACAAAAATATAAATCAAATTGTAATTTTCGCTCATGAAATTTTTATGTCTGAAATTTTATTACAGTAAACAAAGATCTTTGATTATTGAGAATTTGCACGTATGTACCCGTAAACCACAAATCGACACTTACTGCAAAAAAAATAATACAAATTCTTAAAAAAAAAATGTATTAAACGTAAGTAACAAAATATGTTTTTGCAGTACTGTTACAGCTATGAAATTAAGACCGTATTTACACACAAAAGTGTTGCACTTTCAGAAATACAATTTAATTTTTTCATCGTAAGGGTTGTTTGTCCTTATAGTATATGGACTGCACTATATAGAATGTATCTAAAAATTTCTTTTCAGTAAAGATTAAAATATTTTTTACAGTTATTACATACAAAACTTTTAAAGGCAGATGATTTTCCTTGTGAAATGTGTGGCCAAATGATGGCACAGATTTTCATAATTAAAAGCAGAAAATATGAGCTTTCACTTAAATATACTAGGACACACAGAAATCTAGTTTAGAAAAATTTTGTTCAAATCTTAGTAACAGACCATTTAAAATTACAAAAATTAAATCTGACTTAATCTGTTTAATGTTCAATTTCAAACTGAAAAAATTACATACATTAAAAACAAATAGACTAAAACAAGTATTATGCGTAAACTTCGCGTCCACTTAGTTCTTATCTACAGACATATTTTAATGTTATATAACCGTAGCCCTTACTATACTCAATTCTTTCATAGCACGTAATCTGCTAAACAATAGTATTGAACTTTCACTAATTATGACACTGAATCAATTCTTATGAAGAATATTAAATCGCATCAAAAAACATTTACAAAATTGATACATCAGGATTTTTTTACAATTGTTAAAGTTTTTAAGAGGATAAAAAGGAGAACGGGACTGTATAATAGTTCCTCTACACCTTATAAAGCATTACGGTTTTAAACGTAACGAGGATGTATTAATTTCAACTAATTACATTAAATACTATATTCTAGTTTAATAAAGGGTCTACAAAAGGTCATATAAAATTTCAGAAGAGTATTCCATTTGACCTATACAACAAACTCTTAACTTACATGTTCAGCAAAGTTAATGCAACAAAATAATTTTGTTATAAATACAAGATTTCAAGGGTTGCTTAAAAAAACATTCAAAACAATCTTGGTTATTCTGTGAAGGTCGAATGGAGTACTTCTTGTGAATATGTTGTTCTGAACATAACAAATGCCAAAAATTAAATTTTGAATGCAATGGAACTTTTATTCATTAGAAATAGTCTTACAATAAATAAACAGAGTTAACAAACAAAAAAAATGTTTCTCGAAAATAGAATCCATCAATGCCTTAAATAGAGTAATGTTGCAACAACATGTATAAGAAATTTTTCAAGATCTGAAAAAGATTACAGAAAAAAGAGATTATCAAGGATTTCAACATCAACGGTAAAATGTGCGCTGACAGTATAGTAATTTAAAGAACAGACAATAGAAAGGTTTGCTGGTATATGTATAGAATTACTAAGATTCAATAAAAATAACTTGGATAATCTTTGTTCATATAACTTTTAACATTATATGGTATAATACAGTCAATACCAGCAATTTAATTCCATTATCAGTTCTAAAAATCACAATGGGAAAAGGAAAGTGAGATTAAATCATTAAATAAATACTACAGCAATACAACTGGAAGAAGAATGTAAGAAATTAATCCCCTTGCTTTACAATAAAAAGCATTTCTATTATACTATATATTTTCTTTTTATCAACGTGTTAAGTAGGCTTACTGTAATTGTAAAACATTTCTTTTCAATGTATACTCTCTATCAAAAACTTTAAATATAGAAGAGTAAAATAGTTATATTTAATGTAACAAATAACCAACAAAACTACGTAAATAGCCATAACTGAGAACAGCTGAGTAAACATTTTAATCAAATTGAGTACAATTCCTACCAAAAACACTTTCATAACAAAATTCACTGTAAATAACCCCACACACCACACGAGCCCTTAACTAACAATGCATGCAATGAAGGTACTCACCTCGGACGAGCTCGCAGCACCGGACCACATGCGTGTGTGGGTGATCTATTGCTACATCGAACCCAAGAGTCTGGAGCAGCACATTCTCGTTAAACACCAGATCCTGCGCCTGCTCCAAGTATTGCTGCAAGGTAAGATATAATGACATAATAAATGTACAGCAGCCATTGTAACAAATGCTTATTTAGACCATGAATAACTTATGCACAGAAAACTAAAATACAGTGATACAGAAGTTTGCAAAAATCAAACATGTGCTAAAAACTATTAACAGAGGAGTTGACTAGAGAAAGCTTTAAGAGGAGTCTTCGCCTGTGTCGAATTTCCACCTTTTTGACGCATGGGAACAGCGTAGCGATAAGAGCCAAATGTCTCACGCTTGACGAGAAGCATATTGCCTCTAATTCGCAGCGCGCTAAGCTGGAGCGCAAGGTTTTCCTTGTAGTCTTTTTCCTACCGGACTTTAAGCAGTGACCATAACATTTCATTTTTGAATAGTATGAAGTAAAGACCAATGCATAACTCTCACTTTGCACTTTAAAAAGTCAGGTTTTCTGAGTTACAGCAGTCTAAAAAAAAACCCCCATTTTTAAACATTTTGAGAGGCCCGAAAATCATGTTTCTAACAAGCGTGCTGAATTTTTAAAAACATAGAAGCATAGTTTAAAGTGTGTGTTCTTTTCATAGATAAACATAATATGAATAAGTTAAGCGGTTTCGCGTAAAAAAGAATACGCGTGACATGCTGCAATGCCGTCCATGCTCCAGTCAAGGACTTCTCTTATGGAACTACGACTTTTCTTATATTAAACAGTTTATCACTGGATTTATATTATATAACAAGTACTGTAATTATTACTTTAAATCTTAGTGTGCATAACTTCCATACTTCTTTATTTAATCAAAATTAATTCATGCAATGTCAAAATAGGATTTTCTTCAAACTTGACAACATTGACAAATAAATTCTTTAAAATTAATCACACAGAAAAACTCCTTCAGAACTTTTATACTAGAGTCTATAAAAATAAAAAAAGTAATAGGTTTTTGTTGATACAGAATCTTGTTAGATAATTTTTCGTACAAGGCGGATTTTGTGCAAATTAGCAACCATAGAAATATGAGTAATTCTTGGGCGTGCAATGAGAAATTTTGTCAAATGGCAGTCAAGAACACATTTCTAAGTTTTTCATGTAGGCCTATGATGGAGCAATGGCCAATTTGCAACTAATTGCCCAAGAACAATTAACGAAGACTTAATCGGTGTTAGGCTTGTCTGGGAGGTCCAGTAAGTTGACTTCGGCACCCCGACCACAATCCCTTGGAATTGTGGTTACGGGTAAGGTGTAAATAACCCTTATCAACAATGTACAAGCAGTAAAGAAAGTTTCACCAATATCAATTTCTAACAACACATTAAACAAAGAGTGTTTCAAGAGGTGTGTTTCCCTACGCCACAGGTCAGAAGACTGCAATACGCTACTATGAATGGAGTTTGTGATGGGTACTGACTACATTCCGTAGTACTCATAACATGATACTGTTCCAGGAAAATATCTGGTGCAGATACATGATATATTACAACCAAACTTATGTACCCTTTCTATAATCATTATCCCAGAGACATAGAATTCTGTTTATACATGCATGCATGCCGGCATATGTAATAAAATATATGTTAATATGTTTTGAAAATTTTTAATTATTTAGTGAATAATTATACAGCTAGGTATAAATTGAAAAATAATGCAACTAAACTATTGTAAAAATGACAAATTTTTACTCAAAGCTTTTAAACCAAAACTTGCAAATTAGCTAGAAGACAGATAGGTATAAAGCTCCAAACAATGGAACTGTACGAGACATTTCTCACAAGAGAAATATCAAAATACAAAAGAGTTACAAGAGACCTACTATGTGTACTGTTAGTACTAAGATATTTACTAAGACTTACTTGAAACAATTATAAGAATGATGAATAAGGTATTTTGTACTTTATATATTTAGCAAGTACGTGAACCCTCGATAACTCGGACTAAAAGGGGGAAGAAGCTGTCCGAGTTACAATTTGTCCGCGCTATCGAGGGGTGTCCGGGGAGGTGGGGTAACCAGTCATTAATCACAAGAAACGCGAAGAAATTAGTACGCTATCATTTCTACACGCTAAAGAGGCTGCAATAAATACTGTTTTGTACGTAACTATCGTATCAAGTTACGGGAGGGCCGCCATGCAGTGGGAAAATTAACGCTAACATGGAGGACTATAAAAGAATGTCAAACAATGTGGGCAGTCCGATCTTTATTTATTTTTTTATGCTGCTACTTTTGGCTGATCCTTTTTTTTATCTCTGTGCTAGAAGCTGGCACCAAGGCACCCTTCTATCACATAAAAGTTTTCGTCTGGCTAGCGACAGCCAATGTGAATGCACGTGTGAGAGATAAGAAATGATCGTTGGAGATAAGCTAGGAAGGTTGCGAGGGAAGTAGTCAAGGTCAACCGGTACAGTCTCATGCAATACAAACACCGCACGTGACAACACGTATCTCACACAAGATGTTTACACTGAAAAAATACCTTACGTCTGTATGTCACAGCGTAGGGGCAACAGCCAGCTGCTAGCCTGATAGTTACTCTACCCTCCTACAAAGTTACAAGGGTACAAAAATAATTTTCCTCGTATACATGAATGAAAACGGTACTGTAATTAACTATCCTTCTGGGTCACTGTACATATGAAAACACATTTTAACACTACTAATATTAAAATTTAATTTTATGTATGTAAATTGCATCATAGAACACATAATTTACAGCTTTATTCTTACACAATTTGTCATATTATAAAGCAATAAAAATTTAATCGTGTTCTACAGAGTTACTGTATTTACTCGCGTAATCGCAGCATATTTTCGACCAAATTTAAGGCCCAAAAAATGGGGTGCGGCCATTGTAAGGGGTTTTCAAAAAAATTACGTTCTAAATTTTTTTGGTGTGGAATATAACAAATGTACTTTTTTTTCTATATTTACTCGTTCGTAGCATGACCATTTCTTCTAAAATAAAGAAAAAGATTTTGTCGGTGTATAGTAAACATGGAAAAATTAAGACTACAAAATCTTGCTAATCCATTCATGTGCATCGCTCAAAGAAAATCGTTTAAAATTTCCCCGCATAAGACGTTTACATTTTATGGTCCATTACATGTACGCTAATATTTCCCGTGAAGTAGTTTATAAACAAATCCGATTCACGCTTAAAACGTTACAACTCTCCAGTTACGTTATCAACAGAGCATCATCAACCAGCGAGCGTGACTCATTGTGTTCGGCTTGGGCAATGATGTTGGGTTGTTCTTTCACCACCCACATCGGCTCTTGAAAACATCGTTGTTAAAGGGGCGTAAAACCATCTCACCAATTTTTCAACATTGCAATGTGAAGCAATGATTTTTAATTTTTTCTTCAATGTCTGGAACAATTTGTTTTGCAGCCCTGAATTCATTGCACATACCAGAACAAAATAATTTTCCATTTATGTTTCATTGTAACCCTTAGTTACCGTCAATTCACAAGCACCACACTGAAATGTTTGTTTACGACACGTGCGTGCCTGGCTTGCTGGGCGAAGAGGGAGGAAAGATAAAGAAGTGAGAGGTCGGCCTGCTGCGTTGCACCATTAATGGCGCGTCGCGCGCCTCGCTTGCAACATTTTACCACACAGAACTTGCCAGATATTTACTGTGGGATTATTAAAGGCTAAGTAGCGATGGACAACTACGTTATAAAGTTTAATACTGTTCTAAAATATGTGATGAATTTAAATCCAGCAGAAACTATTTTTTATGTCTTTTAACCAAGAAATAATTAATTAAAAATCATTAATTTTTTTTTTTTAATTCTGTCCGAGTTATTCGAAGTCCAGGACATCGAGGTCCGACTTATCGAGGGTTCATTACTCACTACCTGCAACGTCTTTCGAACAGGCAAGAAATACCATGAAGGCTTACCATGTTTAGAATGGACCTCCTGTAGCAATGATGAACAATGAACAAGTGCTCACATATCTTACAGTGTGGTTATTTTATTTATTATATTTTGTTTCGGTGAACCTCCCCTTAATATTATTGAACACTTTCAAACACCTCACAACAGCATGACACCTTCCTTAATGTGCATGGCCAACCTGGCAACAAGTTATGATCAATCATTCAGACCAACATCATCATCATCATTAGTAGTATAGTTTAACTATCAAACTAACAACTAAAATCTCAGCTCATGCCAAGTCGAAACAATGATATAAGGGTCTAAGCTTCTGGGTTGTAGCCGCGTCACTGTCACATTTCTTCCAGACGTTTCGGACAGCATTGCAGCTTCCATCTTCAAGGGTGAAGTTTCTAGTCGCAGTAACTATTTCCTTCTGAGCCTCTGCGAAGTCCTTCTGCCTTTGTATACTGTAGGCTGTATAGCATAATATAAGTATAAAGGCAGAAGGACTTAGTAGAGACTCAGAAGGAAATAGTTACTGCAAATATAAACTTCACCCTTGAAGGTGGAAGCTGCAATGCTGTCCGAAACGTCTGGAAGAAATGTGACATTGACGCGGCTACAACCCAGAAGCCTAGACCCTGTAGACAACGGCCGTGAAAGCCTATGAACTTCTTTAATGATATAAGGGTTATTTCACACCACATTAACAGTAGTGCAAATCACGATTAAAATGTTCTAAAGGAATTCAACATCCACCTTAAGTATTAACACCTACACTACTACTATCTAAATATTAACAAGCACAAATTCTCTTAACATTACCCAAGTAAAAATGCTTGCAAATAAAACTCACCTCCGATTTAGTGTCGAGGGGCGGGATGTCCCGATGATCCCTGTGAAGACACATGTGCGCTACTTTTATCACATGCTCCAACTTTCGTGGTTGCTCCTCCACTTTTGCAGCCAGGAACAATGCTGCTGCTGCGATGGCATTGCGGTGGAACTGGGTAAACGAGTGGAACACGTAGAAGCGGTGCATATAAACTATTGCTGTGTTTATACAAAGTTGCGTACTATGACACAGTTAAGAAATTATATTGTAGCAACAATTTGGATTGTACTAAAACTATAAGATAACTTAATCCAAACAAAAAAAAATCACACAAACACTAGTAACTTTTATTACTTGAATAAACTTCTGTCTGCAGCTTTGACATGTTTGCAAACTCCCATTCTGTCTTCAGACACTAGGACTGCATTCCATTCGTAGCTGAGAGAAGCTCAGCTGAGACTACTAATGAGCACAGGCATACCAAACATCACATTGTAAGAAAGGCTTGCAACAATTACCCATCTCACAGAAAAATGAGTAACTCATATGTTTTTTTTTTGCTAGTAGTTTCACCTAGTGCTCCAAATTATCACTCGCGGAACTTAAGTAGTAAAAAAAACATAAGTAAATAAATAGCAAAAATTTTAAAATTAACTTTACCTTTATTACATTTTGAATGCCAAATATAAAACCTTTATACACTACAACTCAGCTACATGGTAACAAAAACAAGCAAAAAAATTATATATTAAAAAAACTTAAATTTAAGAATTAAATAAGTTTTTTTGTTGATAAAGAATATTGGCTACCTTACTCGGTGGCAAAAATATTTTTGAAACATGCTTTTATAAAAAAAAGTACATTAGTCCTTTACTTTAATGAACTGCACATATGTAAACACTTCAAACTTTTTCCAAAATCATTTATTAATCTCAGAAAGAGTTTCTATAGCTCGTGCTACAATATTTTTTGAAACTCAAACCCATGCCGAAATAATAAAATCCCTTTCTCATAGTATTCCAAAAACTCACAAGTATCAAATGCCTGCACTGACACAGTGCAGAGCAAGGAAAACTGCTCTGCACATGCACCAGGCAACGAGGGGGGAATTAAATATGCGAGATGCAAGTGGGTGGGACACTCAAGAGCCTCAGCAATTCCACTTCCCTAGTCTGAGATTCAAGGTTCAATTATAAACATCGTAGCAAAATCGTTAGGAACCTTTCGGGTACAATCGGGTCAACTTCGACTAGCCTATCTGCTCACGTTTATCCAAGTGCTGAGTGAGAATCATGCCTGTGTGTGTTTAATCTATGAAACTATGTTTTCTATGGCAGCATTCTGCTCTAACCTGGAAGTGAATGTTTCTTGTAACAACTTCGAAAAATTATGAATAACCAGTACATCTAGTTCATTAACTGTTGAAGTGGTGGCATGATAAAATAAAAATATTTAGCATGTTTAGAGAGAAGATCCTGCAATAGTGAAGAGACTTGATTTACTATCATAACTTATGTCCATGCGTTTGGCTTACCCTATTTTCCAGGCACCAATACTACTAGTGATTATGATGAAATTGTGAATTATCCAGTAATGATACTTAGGGTGTAATTTTTTGTTATTATTTTCACTCAACGTATACTGGGGAAAAATTGGCCACGTATTGAAAATGTATATAGAATACAAGTTATTTTTCAGCATTGTTATTCAGTTGAGGTTGTGTTCAAAATTACTGCATTAAGTTTAAGTGAAATATTTAATGTTTGGCGGAGTTTCTTAAATATATGATGTTACACTCTGTGGCTGTTAACAATATTATAGCTAGTATTTTATGTGGTCAATTTTATGTTTCCATCTCCACTGTCATGTCACCGCTTTGACAGTTAAGTGAAACATACAATTTTGTGTTGCACATAGAATTATCTTTAACACATGTAAAACCAATTAAATTGTCAATTTTCCCTGAAAATAAATTAAATCTTGTCCACACATAATGGCACTAGATTCTGACGAAGCACCGCTGCTAAACATGGCAGCTATTGAATGTAAAATGTATTGTTAGTGCATGCATGAGTGGTGCAAAATTGTTTGAGGCAAGGGTCTAGCTCGGAGCAGATTTCTCTGCGCTTTGCACTGGTCACGTGACTACTTGCACCTCGTAAGGAGAGTATTTAATCCCAGTGTGATACAGCGTAGAGCAAATTTTGCGTTGTGCCGTCGAAAGACAATAATTTATCGGCCCGCTGACATGCATATGAGCGCAAGTTAATTCCAGAGCAGTCTAAAAATGATTCTACGTTTACTTGACGTAACGCAATGTTACCACAGTGTGCACCTAAAATGTGGCCACATAAGATTTTGCCTCTTACATTTTCATCTTCAATATAGTCCTGGATTCATGTAATGTACTTATCATGCGTTTTATTCTGGACTTCCTGCATACGTGTTAAACACAAATTAAAAATAATAATCCATCAAATATTTACTGCTGTCTTCACATTTAGTAAAAGGTTTACAAGTCTCACTAAATACCACAGAAAATTTTCCAAATATACCTGACATAATGAAGCTGGTGTTTAGCCTTATTTTCCAGTCATTTATATATTGATGCACTTGGAACAGTAGGGCTACATTTGCAGAGCGTAATTAACTTAGGAAGAGTTACAAGATTTAAAAGAAAATAATTCCCCTTCACAATTAACAGAGAGTAAGAGCAAACATACTTTTATCTTCAACTACACATAAAACAATTCTTTTTAATTTTAAAGGATGTATGTTTTAATGCTTTGCGTAACAAACTGTTTCATCACATTAAAATTTTTCTTCACAACTACAAACCATCATCACCAGCATCTACAAATAACACATCACACAATAACAGTAGGCTACTTGTTTTAGAATTTTTTAAACACGGTAAAATGGTACAAATTATGAAACAAATATATCATCCGATGAGAGTTTCTATGCTATTACAAAATTAGAAAATTTTAAGATCAATGTTACAACACGATAATTTTGGATTTTTGGCAACAGCACGTGCCGACAGTGGTTATGGCAGTTACAGTGCATTGAAAAGAGAGCAAAAGCCCATGTATATAACTCTGTACTGCAACAATCTAAGTGTGAGATGCTCTATATAAACACAGATAGACTACATAAGGACAGTAAGAGTGGAGTGTGACAATCTAGTCCATTAACTGAAGAGGACTAGAGTGTAGAATCCTGACAAAATATTTAGCTTATTTAAACATGAATAGTTACCGGTAAGATGTTAGAATAAGCTAGCCAAACATAGGTAATTCGGAATAAAGTTGAGCACTCAAAAAAGCCCTGATTAATTTCTATTTTATACCATTTTATATCGTTCTGCCAAATGAAAACATAAATATTGCCAGGTGTTTTTATTTACATTGGCTAGTACTAGTCAGGTAGCTAAAAACTGTACTGCTGCTACCAGTTACGAAAATGCTCGTCCTGAAACATACTACCAATTCGACCATCAAAATATGCCTAACGTTAGGGCCATGATCTTTCATTTCTTTCAAACAATTGCAAATTACTCAAATATTTTTTAACAAAATGCTTTGAAAAAAATTTGAGACTGTGTACAGTTATACAATACACAATTCAAAAAGAGCGTTTTTGAAAATAATGTACCGTTTGCTAGCAAAAAATTAATTTGCTTAATTTTAGCTTATTTTGAGAACAAAATACTGACATTTCAGGGACAAAAATTTAAAAATTAGTTTGGTGTATTGCAAAAAGAAAAATTCAGATACAAAATATGATATATAAGTGTTAAAACTGCCAGAATGAATTTTTGATATATGTATTAACTAGCCAAGTTCTGAAATAGCGTGCAAGGTTCCTGCCGATCTGTTTTTAATATGGGACGCTAAGCGGTGACCATATAATTTTATTGGTGGTAAGTCTGATGTAAAGTTCAATGCAGGTTGCAATCCGAGTTTCACATACATCCGGTTAGTACAGTTTTAAGTACGGCAGTCGGAAAATGCAGTTTTTATCCATGTTGGAGGGCTTAGAAATAGTTTTATTGTGTGTTTTCTTTTCATACATTGGTACAGTGGGCGTACGTGGAATTGTTTTGTAGAAGAATACCTGTTTATGAATACATTGCAATGTATTTGAAGCGTGAGGTAGGCAGCTACCGTAAGAGTGCGTGGTAGATAAACACTGAAAACATCAATTGAGTTCTACGCTTTTTTTGAAGCCAATATGGATAAAATACTCAATGACAATCCTAGATAATTGTATTTGCCAACTTTATGAGTATATATTTATCCAAAATTACTAATTCCTTTCTAGTGACCTCTTGCACCACAGTTAAATGCACGAGGTTCCGGCGTCAGAGATTGTACCTCAGAAGTTCGTAATACGGGAAACAATATACTGTTTAAAACGTTGGCTAAAACAATTGTCTAGGATTGCTATTATTTAATTTTCACAAATTAACTTCAAGAAACCTAAATTTATTGATTAACACTTTAGCGTAGAATTATATACCACGCCCTCTGAAGGATGCCATCCCTCATGAATTGGGCCTCATCTGTGAAGAACACTTCCCGGCGGGGTTGGTCCCCGGATTTTCGCATGTGGGAATCGTGCCGGACTATGCCGTCGGTCGGCGGGTTTTCTCGGGGATCTCCAGTTTCCCCTGCCCCTTCATTCTGGCGTCACTCCACGTTCACCTCATGTCACCTCACCAGTGCTGAAGACCTCTCGCCTCCCATTTAAGCAGTACAGGTTCGACCACCAGCTGGTTCGGTTCCGGATTTTTCGCATGTGGGAAACGGGGCAGATGTTGCCAACGGGTTATCACCGGACGAGCGAGTAGAGCAGCTGACTCAGCCTTCGGCCCATCTTTCTCTCATACACGATGTGACCCTGTCCAAGGAGGGAACACTTAGTGTATTTTCATTACTATTCTACGTTCACTCTTAGCTGAGTTCTGAAGTAAACAAATAACATAATATCATTGCACTTCGCTAGATTCTAATTGTCTCAATTTGTGCAGCGCGCCGACGTACTATTTCCAACCCACAAAACTGTGTACAGTTGATATCATAGGAAACAACAACGCCCTTTAGATTAAAACAATATTGCGTGAAAATTTCGTACGTGTTATCGACATACGGAAACAAAAATTACATAAAAACTTTATAACAATAAAGAGATCATGTGCAATTACAGTATATTTCAAAATTTAAATGTAATTATCAAGCCGTGACTAACGATAGTCTTCAAATATTCTGGTACTAACGTTACAAAAATTTGGTACTACATGCAGAAAAAAAGTTGTCAATAAAATGAGTTATTAAACTTACTGTAGAATCCTCCTGGATTATTTTGTACTTCTTTTTGGAAAAATGACATTTTATAAATCACCAAATAATCTGTCGATAATACACAACACATAATCGTTTTTTTGTAAAGAATGTCATGCGAGATTTTTATTCTTGCCTTATAAACATCACCGCAGTTTGTTTAGTAATGAAGACATATATCCACGTTTCGAAAACTATGCAAGACAATTCCACATTTCGAAAACTATGCAAGACAATTTCACTGTTCACGTCCACCGTCACAGAACCTAATCCGCAAGCGATGTAAACATAAACGAGGACGGAACGAAATAGATAAAGGAATTTTGGTACGGACGAACTGGAACGGAAAATTTTCCATTCGCAGTAGCTACAACATTGACGCATTAATATCCAAAAACACTTACTTATTTTTACTGTGGTAATTATTACTGAACGAAACTGTTGGTATTTTCAGAGTTTCGTACATCTCTAATAATGGCAAGCGTACCAAGAAACTCGTACGATTAACAGTACGTCAGTCGTTAAATAACTCGTGAATCAACTGTACGGACGTGTCGTCCGCTAATAATAGTAATAAACATATAGCGTTGTAGATTGTGTTTGCAACGTTTGTATATTTTAGATATTTCTTAATAAAACTCTCTCATTAAGGGATGGAGTGGTATAAATTTATATGTACACGGCAGATAACAAAGATCTATTTCTGATGCAAGATCACAGTGCACAGCGGTCGGCAGCCAATGAACATGATTGTTTATAATTTCCTTTGTTTATCCTAAAACTCAACTTACAGTGAACGGAGAATACTACTGTGAAGACGATGTTTGCCAGTGTTCAATTGGCAATGAACAACATAACATGACGAAAATACGAGAAACAACGTACTTAGCTCACAGAATAATGCTTTAAGGGGACGGTTCACTTCAGTTTTCAACGTGTTTTTTTTATTTTTATATTTGTACTTAAGATACTTTTTTTTATTTTGGACATAAATTGTGATTAAATCTTCCTCTACAGAAATTTGTGTATCTCTCATAGTTTTTGTGAAGTGATAATATAAAAACAAAAATACATATTCTTTTGTTTTTATATGTGTCAAGTTACAGCCTACAAGATTGTTATACACTTAGAAATTTTCAGTTTGGGATGTCAGTTGATTTTAATAGCGCGCATAAATCTGTAAAATGCAAATTTTGACGTTTACTACTCATTACGCAAAAACTACGAGATTCACAAATTTCCTAAGAGGAAGATTTAATCACAATTTATGTCTAAAATAAGTAAAAAAATATCTGGTACAAATATAAAAATAAAAAAAAAATGTTGAAAACTGAGGTGAACCATCCCCATACAACATTATTCAGTCAGCTGAATACGCTGTTTTTCGTATTTTCGTCATGTTATGTTGTTCATTGCCAAGTGAACACAGGCCAACATAGTCTTTACAGTAATAGTAATGAAAATACACTACCTGTTCCCTCCTTGGGCAGGGTCACATCGTGTATGAGAGAAGGGCGAGCAGAAGGCTGAGCCGGCTGCTCAACTCGCTCGTCAGGCGATAATCAGTTGGCAACATCAGCCACGTTTCCCACATGAGAAAAATCTGGGACGAACCAGCGGGTGATCGAACCTATACCGCCTAAATGGGAGGCGAGAGGTCTGGCCCCTCGACCAAGAGTGGCTTATCAGTACCTAATGTGTATGCATATCATATACATTCCTACATAGACACATTCAGGAAGATCAGCAAGTTAACATATACTAAGCACACCCCGCAAATCCTGGGCTAAATTGTAGACGGCAACGTTTTAGCAAATCGTTATACGGAAACATTTTTCGCACACAATGTGGTAACACAGCAATGAGAGAAAGTCCCTTCGTGCGCTCCACCCCAGGTATTATTTTATGTCTGTACTAGTTGGCCGGCTGCGGCTTTGTCCGCGTGAAATCATGTAATGTGAACAGTAAACCTGGATAAAATATGTGATGAAGGCATTTAACAGCTAGCGTTCTCAATAACAGTGAACTATAATTTGTTTTAGCTCAGCGTAAAAAATGTGTGCAATACAGAAAAATCTTCTACAACAAGACTATACTGGACAGAAGCTCACAACAGACTAAGACACAGTGGCATCAAACATTTCCTCTACCAGACTCATGAACGAGCAGGTTGAAACTCGCTTACACCAGGTCTGTGCAGGTTCAGCTGAAGACCTAGCCTCTCCAGCTAACAATCTCACAACACCAGACATGTAGGCAGGCTTGCTAACAATATATAAAATGGATTTTTAAGCTTATATAAATTTTTGGTAACCATAATACTTCAAGATGAAACATTTATGCATACCGGGAAATTACAAGTTATGAACTGTCACTTTTCAGCATGATACTGAATTTAGATTGATTAATTAGTTACATTTTTAACTTAACAAATTTAAAAACGTGTAACTTTTTTTGATAACTGCAAGTGTTTCAATTTTGAGAATTTTTTTTTGCATAAAGTGTGTAAAATAATGATAAATTAAGTGTGCAAGGTGAAAGACTATTTTTCATGCTACTAATACAAAACATACAAATTTTTGATGTTTAAAGACCTTTGTATGACACATGATATAAGTAATGGTTATTTTTAAACTTCTGAAAGCTTGAAGTGATTTTTGAAGATATTTGAGCGTTCATAACTTTTTAACCAGTTTGAACCACAATACTTTTTCTGTGGGGATTGGTTACATACCAACAGGAGTTTATACCTGCAAAGCAAAACAATTTTCCATTCAGCCCTTTCCAGTTTATATGACTGGAAAGTTGGCAATTTTTGAAAATATTTGATTTTTAAAAATTTATATCACTGCTAGGGTCAAAAAACACGGTGGTTTGAATGCATGAAGTCAAAGAGGGGTACCCAGGGTGTTAATAAAAAAATATATAAGTGTATGGTTTATAACCCTTTTTGAGTTACAAGGTGTTAAAAATGCCTTTTTTAAGCTTCTAAAACCCAAAATTTAAGGGTTTAGTATGTAAGAAAGTTGTGTTTATAGTAATCACAAGAAAGCGTGAACCCTTATCTGCAAGTTGGTAGAAACGGAAATTACATAACTTTAATGGGAAATTAAATGTTGATTATTTTGTAGATGGCTGCAACAGTTGATTTTGCTGCACGGGCCACCGCATAAAAAGGGCCTATATCCAATACGGTGAGAGATAAAATTTTAATGAAAATGGTTTTCGCCTATTGGAACATGATAGTAACCGTAGTTAAATTATAAAAATAATACAAAATAGTCGAGCAACCAAAAAATTAAAAATTTGCTGAGCTGATTTCACATGGAATGACCCGTGTGTAGTATTAATTTAATATGCTACAATGTTTTAAACATGTTGCATTAATGTTACACAACAGTGCAATATTTCTGTGACCTGAATTTAGTATGCTAATTTGTGCTAAAATGTGTTTAAACTGTGTGTTACAGCGTATTTAATAGTTTTTTTTATATAGCCTACTTTTACCCCACATTTCCCTTGTCTCCATAGCTCTCCCCAGTAAAATTGCATATGCCCTCTGGCAGTTTTCAGAACGCTCCAACAGTGCCCCCTACGCAGTAAACTGGAAACTACTATCTAGTAATTATTGCACAACATTAGCTAACCTCGTGAAAACATCAACAAAAATGCTATGAAAGCCAAGAATGCAGATAGCAAATTTTGTAATTACCCATGAAGAAGCCTAAACTAAAACAGGTACACCCAATTATTTTCATCTTTATTAGACCCTTTTGGTTGCACTGACATATGAAAAATCGAAAACAAGCGGTAAGCTAAGTATGCCTACTACAACTGGTAAACACATATTTCAGTATTAAATATATATATAAACTAAATCTCGAATCTACAAAATAAAGTACGCAAAGGCAACAAATTTGTCATAACAGAATATACGCTTCAAAACCTAGGGAACGGAACATTATGAACAAAGGAAACGGATAAAGACTAAGAGCCCAAAAATCCGGATCATTAACGCCACCTAATTACGTTTTTCCAAAAATGACTGATATAACCACCCAACAGCTATTATTTAGTTACGATACAATTTTCAATATAGTACAACCATTCATTTCAGCAGAATAATCAACACTTATCACATGATCAATATGGCGTGACACGGTTTTACACAGCGAGGCCACGCGTGGAAAAGTCACTTCAATTATCAATTTGCGTGTTCCTTGAATAGCATTAATAGCAAGATTCAACACTCTACTAGAACGAGTAACAGAATACACCAAATTAAAGGTATGTGCATGACATTTCTATCATTTTATCGTTAAAATACCATCTGAAGGCAACACAACTATCTTCTAAAAGCAACTATGTCGATTGGCAAGGATACACTTGTAGTTTTTGTCCCATGTCTTGAATAAAATTTGCAGCTTGCTGCCTGTAGGATAACTCTTTATCTGCACTGCAACCACATCTTCTGCTCGGAGAATTATTTAATAAATGTTCTTTCGAAAAATACCATTTCTCTTCGACCGCCATTTACACTTCCACAGATTACGACCGACAAAACACGAGCGTAATGTCTAGACGGAAGTTGGGAATACGCGTTTTCTATTGGTCGACGTATCAAAATAGGTTACTTCATTCTGGTTTATTTTATAAAAAAGGTTATATTTAATTAAAATTTTTACTAATTATTGTGTTTTAAAATTATTGTTGCATTTGGGTGCAATTTCTATAGCATTGTTTTCCTTAACGCGATGGGGTGTTCGTTTTGCCCAGTTTCCAAACGCCATTTTCTATATTTTTCTGGTTGTGTGTTATCTGCTTGTTCTTGGAATTGATGGTACGTAATTAGATATAATATTTAAAAGTCACTGTACGAGGTATTAACCTTGATTGGAATTTTTATGTATTGTATTTTGCGAGATAGTGAATGCAACTCGGTAGGAAATAAAAAATTAATTTCCTTTTATATTCTCGTGACTCCCCTGCTAATGTCATTGAACGATTGTGACGTCACGTGTTTCCTCCCCCCTTCCAATCATGCAAACCTTGGAGTATGTAGTGACATCAGCTGTTTGTGCGTTTCTAGAAAATTTACCTCCTTTCGTTCGAGGAATGACATTATCACAAAATATTATCAATTATCAAATAATGCCGAATCACTTGGTGTACTGTGCGCAAAATATTCATGTTGGGATTCGGAATTACGATATGATACTGAAGATTCTTAGTTTCTAATTGGTTACAATATAAATATTGTGATTCTACAATAATAACAGATTAGACATATGGAACAGTGGATAGTAGGAAACATGAAAATAAACTTTTGCGATTTGCGAAGAAATGAAAAGTCTTTTCTGCCAAGGCAAGGGATTGTGCCCCAAAACCACGTGAATGAATTAAAAGTGGTCTGAGGTTGGAACAGAATAAAAAGGGGGGCGTTAGATTGAGGAGGTGAATAAATATAAATACTTGGGAGTTAGTTTGTGACCAGTACTTGGGAGGGGTAAAAAGTGGAGATTAAAATGTGCAATGAAGCACTGCTATATGGGTTACAACTAAGTTAAGGACACTGGGAGAGGAGGAGTACAGAACCTTGGATAGTGAGAGGAGTGGGGTACACTGTGTTGTAAGATAGGAGGAAGGTGAAACAGCTGGTAAGGATGTTCAAGATGAGAGGTCTATGAGGGTGGGCACAGTTGGAAAATAAGGCACAGAGGGATTTTCTGGGGAAAGGGAGATCATGAGTTGAAACTACAGAGGGTTGGAAAGAGGACAGAGAGAGAGTAAAAAACAAAATGATTGCAAGAACAGTAAAGGAGTGGAATGGGCTGTGGAAAGATGTGGTGAGGGTGACAGGAGCAAAGGAGTTGGGAAAAAGTTAGGAGAGCTAAGGGATTGGGTGGCAGCCCAGTTGCAAGTAAAATTTCACGTCAATGGGTGACAGTGTCATTGAATGAGTTTCTGAATTATTTTCACCTTGTTGATGTAGGATATGAGACTGACAATAAACAAAAATAAAATTATTCTGTGGTTTTTTAATGTGTTCTATGGTTAGTAAAAAAAAGTATGAGTAAGTAGGCTACAATGCTCACAATACTCATCTACGTCTTTTATGTTATCCAAAACACTGGAGTTAGGAACGATACTATGTGTATGGTGGATTAAAATTACATATCTAATAAATAGTTAAATTTTTGCTAGGATTTTAATTTGCTGTGTACAGAGAACTAGGCCTTAGTCAATAATATTTGAAAATTGTTGCGTCCATTCTCTCAGTGAGATTTGTCGAATAGCACTAACTGCATTTATTTTCTCAGGTACTGAAGTATTTGCTTCAGGTTCTATTAATGCTTAAGTGCGCGTAGGAGTAAAATAGGCCTATGTCTCGTATGCATAGTTTTGTGGTGGTTCATATACTCGTAGGATAGCGCTACAATCGGCTGTTGGCATATGCAGCGTGATCTAAGTGGCAGCTCATTAAACTAGTAACACGAAGCAAACAGGAACAGGATGGTGAAGAGAGGAGAAAGATAATACCCAGACAGATAAGAATTCCTGCTGGCATGTGGCAAGTTTGTGTGTGAGTCATAGATTGTCTTTCTGCGACTAGCTATAAGAGACGTAGAATCGTATTATGTGTAAGGTCTGGCTTATATTTATACAGCTGAACCACACTCCAAGCCCAGCGTGTAACTGCTGTATCAGTGATTTTGTCTGAAGGTGACAAGGAAGGGGTGGGGGAGAATGCAACTGCTGGGAGGCGTAAATAGAAAATTTAATCAATATTTACTAAATTTTTACTTTTTTCGCCTCGAAGTTTTTTACCATCTTGGGGGCTGAACATGAAATAATAGTCCACGTTGTTACATTAACTTATATACATTATAGCACAATTATATGTTATCAGGTTTATAAATTATTAAGAGTACAATATCACATAATCAAATAATGTCACAGTTTTCTTTTCTTTTTAAATATTTTTTTATAAAAAAGGAAGTCTGTGATTATGAGGCACAACATTATACTTACGAAGTGAACTAGATGTATGCTCTAATCATGTTTTTCCCCAAATACTTTAAAATCGTAGCCTGTTTAAGTAACCTTTACATTTAGCCAACTATTCCACTCATCCGTCAATAACAATTTTTTTTTGGCATGCAGACATTACATAATTTTACGTGTAACCATTCAGTATTATCTCGCCTAGTAATATATAATTTGGTCGTCAGCGGTCAACAGCTCTGACTTATTAATGCTTAAAAAACCTAAAACCGTTGATATATCTAAGAATAACTTACACATGACACTTCATTCTTCCACCCAGCATCCCTGCCGACCGACTTCTCTCTTCTGCATTCTCGCTCACACACCAAAACCCAACCACTGCTTTTCCGTGTTCTTAGTTATTTGGCCAATGAGAGAGAGGCATCTCTTGAACAGACCCGCGTATCAAAGACAGTAGTCGTCCATCATTGCAGCTTTTATTTCTACATAAATAATTACAATAGTTAATTTAGAATTGACAGTCTTTTCTATTCTTTCACTGGCTGTACTGCTATAATTAATTATACTAAAAACAATTACCATTTTTCTTTTACTATGTGAGGCTTACTCCTATAGGCTGGCTCTTCCCCTCACCACGCTAGTCAGGCAAGTCCAATTCATTATACCTAATTTATAAGCCAAACTTTTCAAGCAAAAAAAAAATGTCTATTTAGCCCTACCGTCTATTCTTCCATCATTCTGAGAATGCTTTTCCTTTGTTTCTTTTTCGCCATGTAGAAATAAGCATGTGTCCTCTATTGCCATTATTCTTAAAGTGCGTTTTGTTGCCACCCATTGTATCATTTTCTTCCGATTTCGGAACAGTGACATTCTCTAAAGTAAACAATGACGACCTTCACAGGGCACTAAGTTATAAAGACTAGGTATACTCGTCCGCCATTTTTGGTCGGTCTGTAGCTAGCTCAGGCAAATGCACTTGAGCACGCAAGAAATGCTCAAACTAAAGCTGTCTATCGAAAACCATTCAAAATATTTTAATTTTTCACAATATAATAATAGAATATCCTGCCAATGATGGTACCTCGTTAATTTTCCTTTCGTTAGTATTTCAATTGTTTACATATGATTTAAACAATCTCCTGTGCACCATCCACAGGAAAATTCAGGGCAAAATGTAATAAGAGACCAACTTTTTTGTTATTGGAGATAGATGTGGGTAACAGCAGACGAAAGAAAGAGAAAACTCTAAATTTAAATTTTATGCCCCACTCGAAGAGTTCCACGATACTCAGTCATTTTTGCGGCAGGTAGAATACAGAAAATTTTCGCCATCTTGGATAATGGAGTTTCGCTTTCATTAAATATCTTTGAATTACGTATTATGTTTTATTAAAATAAAGAACAAGTAAAATTACTGCATGGTGACACGTAGATTGTTTAAGGATTTCCCATGTTTAAAAGATTCATAAAAAAAAGGGGGGGGCCAAGTCATTTCCCCCCAGCCCACTTATATTGTTGCGTCCCTGTTGTGAAATTATTGTTTAAGTAAATAAATTAAGATTAACAGAACACATACGATTAAGTATGTGTCTGAACAAACCTAACCGCAACTTGATGAATCTGATTTTCCAATGCAAAGTGTTTTGCAAATAGAATTGAGAATTCTTACTGCCTAAAAATGTAAACTTTGTAAAAAGAAAATTTTACATTTTGTACGGTACAAGTATCTGTTCCAAATTGCTGTAAATTAAAACAAAAAATACACTTTTTTTACTGTCGGGTCTTACGCTGTAGCAGAATTTTAATAGAGTTGCACACAAAAGTTGCATGTTATGTGGCACTTCATCTTCAAAGTAAAGAGAAATGTGTAACTACACTTTGCATTACACTGGTTCATGATCACTGCGCGAGACAGTGCTGACACCTGAGTTCGTCGTTGCTAGACCCCAGATGTTGGAGGTCTAAAGATGAGACTGTCTGGTGCCACAGTTAATAAGATCATGTTAAGCTACGGTGCGCGTCTCACCCATTTTATTAACATACTACTGTCCCACACACTATACAACAAGGGTGACATGTCACTGTGTGGCACTCACGTGTGCGCGCCGGCGGCCCGTGCAAACGTCTCTAGTCTACATACGACTCTACTTATTCTGACATAACTAAATATGCCTTAGCTGGCTGCTTAACTCGTGCTCTCTGAACATCGCACCTACGTCTATCTCTGCGGACGTCTTACTACACTTACCATACGGACGTATAAGACATGTCTTACTCTGCGCACTGCTAGCTAACATCTGCCTCGCGCTCACAGCGCAGTGGGGGTGATCCAACGGGCACGTCGCTGACGCCTCAGTTGTCGTCTGACGACAACTGGCCAATGGCGAGCAGCGAGCTACAGGGGTGTAGCAAACCAAACTACACACTGGTGTACAAAAGTAGTTAGGAATCCCTTTCAATCACCCGCCTTTTCTGACTGTATGGTACTCTGTATTCATTTCTTTGTAAATACTCATCGATTTCAGACAACATAGCTTTATCTATAGTTAAATTTACTGGTATCCAACCAAATACTTTTTCTGGGTTGACGTTAAACTGAAATTCTGGTAGGTATGTGTAAAACAGGATAAGTAACATTCAAATAGGCACAATACATCATTGACTGTTTCAAGAGCTTTAAAACGGTTAGGTATCAAGTCACAGTTAGAAGCATTCTCAATCAGTCCAGTACCAATTATTGTTTTAGTTATATGAGGCAATGTCAACTTTGTACTTCTGCACACAAAGGTAATATCTATGGGATCAATTACTGTAAACAACCAAGTATAGTGTGAGCTCTTTTCATGAAGGGTTTTGTCAATTTCACAATGTTTGAAGAACACAAATTGCTCACATTCGTACTTAAAAACAAATAGGTTTCACAAGATGGCTCACTTCTATCATGTAGCACGAATTCAGTTTTGTGTACAGTAATCCATGTGTTCTGCAAGTGTCCAACTCGTTACTGTTCAACAAGCTGTAGTTATTCCTATCAGAACTTAGTAACACGAAATCATGGCTAATAAATTCACCATGTTGCATCAGACTGGAAGCAAAAACAGGGTAAGTGTGAAGCTCATATAACTCAAAATTTGTTATTTCATTTCCAAGTGGTACCTCAATTAAAAGACTTAACAAATCAGTATGAACTACTGCTTGCACTGTTGACAAACCGTAATAGATATACAAATTCTCAGCTTCAACTACATCATGGCTGACATTTTTGTACCAACTCTCATAGTGACTAACATAATCAGTAGCAATTTTGCGAACTAACTTAGTGTTATCTACGATTTGGTTTTCCAATTTTCTCAAAAAATTATGTTATTTGCTACATCAGAAGCATAAGTCTAGAACTCAAATCAACATTTTCAAGACGCTTATTCAACTGTTCCAAATCATCAGAAGTTGCTGTACCAAATATGGCTTTAATTACTTTACCACCTAGATCAACCAAACCTCTTTTCTTCCTGATTTTAACATTACGGTCTGGAAGCAAATACGTGAAACTATCAACTTCTGTTTTGAAATCGTCATATGCACCATGCAACTGAGATAATGCAAGATGAAAATTATTATCATTCTCACTAGAATCTCTTTTATCATGAGGCTCGTTTTAATGCGCACCGTATACTAGATCTAACATATCGCCTAGTAACCTACATTCTTGATACAAGGCAGAAATATTAAAAGTTATTACAACTAAGTACTCTCTGTCTGACACAATAACTTCACCTTGACGTTCAAACACTATACCTATATTGAATAGACATACTTGGATTTCAGATGCTAGAACAAAACAAAAAATATTACACAACACTATACACACGCTAAACATTTTCAAGGTAATCTTCGCAGGTTGTAGGGCATGGGGGTTTCACCGGTGACGATGGTTTAGGGAAGGGAATCTTTGTTGCTGCTCGGCGTCGGGGTGGTGTGGCGACAGGATCTGCGGCTGACTGATGGCCTGTTATGTGACTTGCGGCAGAAGAGATTTTGCATCTGTGGTTGCCTCTGCATACATCCTGCAGTTTCCAAACTCATCTACACAAATGTGTTGTAGATTGACATTTTTTGATTTTCCGTTTCCGATGAAATTTTTATTAGTATTTGTCTACTAAACTTTGTCATTTTCAAGGTTACGTAATTAAAATAATATAACTTATATCGAAATTTAGAGCAGTGGCAGTCTTAAGATGCAACCTTGTGGGTTTTTTATATATATTAATTGGAAAGACTCATGAAATCCAGAAATTGTTATACTTGAATATTTCCTCTGGCTATGAACTTTGTGCCAGTGTTTCGCTGAGTTTGCACATTGTCAGAACTCTCTTCAGCGTTATTTTGAACTTTTCCGCCGCCGCTATGTGCTTAGGCTATCTTCGGACAGCTTTGGCGATGCTCGTGCCCCTTCTTTACTCTGCCGTCTTCCCCTTGCCTTCCCCTTCCTTCGTTGTTTGACCGGCCGGCGCGCTCTCGGGTGTAGGTCAGTCTCAGCTTGTGGTTCCTTCCCCACACATCGTTTCTCTGCCCTTTCGATGCTCCGATGGACGTCGTGCCTTCGGTAAGTTGGTTTTTCAGTTTTGTTAAAGTTAGTATTCTTTGAAGTCGTTGCTCCTTCTGAGCTGTAATCTGCGAGTCTACTTCTGGTTTCTTTTTCGTACCTTTTAGTAAAGGACGCCGTTGGGGAGTCGAATGGCACCGAGATGAACAATATGGTACACTCCCAATTCTTTTTAACGTGTGATGTTGGTTATTGTATTATTTAATAGCCATTTGGTTGCTTTTGGATAATGTATATTTTTGATAATGAATTAATGTTATTATCCTGTACTGCTATTGTCTTGAAAGTCAAAATTATACGCTTAAACATTACCTATGCATGTTTGTTGTAATTTTGGGAGAGAAAAGGGGCCTCCTCGGGACTAGCCCAACTAGCCCAGGCATTTTAAGGGAAAAATCGGGCAAACCTAAAAAAAAAATTATGTAGTTTTAAAATTTTGCATAGACCTTCCTTTGGGTGTTATGAATGTATCCTGAAAAGTCCCCATCTCTCAGATGCCGGCGTCATCATTTTTTTTATGCAATAAGGGCGTAAGTGCTGAAATATCCATATCACTACTGTTGCGTGAAAAATATTGATTCAAATGTATCTTAGTTTGGTCAAAATTTAAAGTTAAGGGCACTTAGTCATTAATCATTCGTTTTTGTTTCATTATACACCACAAAAATAGTATTTTAACCTGATTTATACTTTATTAATGGAACTGAAAAGTACTAATCCCCTATAAAAT
>PNEQ01018825.1:0-32107 GCA_003012365.1 Medauroidea extradentata | reverse complement strand
AATTATTAAACACATTGTAACAGCCTGGTTTGGCAAACGTTTGCATAACACTTACCTTTATTTATGTCCAAGCTACATTATGCAAATTGTAGGTTAGGCCAGAACGTTACTTTTAAAATATTGACCAAGTAATAGAACCTAAAACATTTCAATTTTTCACTAAAATATTGACTTTCGTAATATATAAACTGTTTTGCAAAGAGTTGCTACCTATAAACGTAAAAAAAAATCACTTAACCCCTCACTTCATAAACATTATTTACATGGAAAGCAAACAGCTAATTTGCAGAATACGTTTCGTGGATGAGCATGGAAGAATTTTTAAAGACCATATTTTGCAAATTGTTGAACATTTCGTTGTGCTAAACAACATACTAACTTCATTATTTAACTTTTATGCGAGTACAGCAGAACGAGCCGAAGTCGTCTTGCTTGCACTGATAGGCACATATTTAACCACCAATAAAAGTTATTTCATACGTAAATGACCGGTTGTTACTATTATGAGCACACGAAGTATCTATTCAAGTTTATTTCCAGAGTGATCCGATCAGCTTGCACCTCGTAGTTTCTTTAAAAATCGCCGTTGACGTGAAAAGAAGCACGGATTTGTATACATTTAAATGGCCATTCCGAGCAATCTGGGTACGGAGTGACGTCACAAGATTAGAGTGAGAAGTAGATAAAATGCGCACGGGCACACCATTATATGTACATCGTGTCTCTGCTGAGTGTTTTGACAGTTCTTTTGGCAACATTAAAACACTAAAACAAATTTACTGTTTGTACTGAGGGACAGACGTCTCAGGTTCATTTTAGTACCTATGTTAGTAATTTAGTTCTTATAAACTATTTACAGTGAAATGAATAGCATTTAAATGTAAACATTACAGTGTAATTAATATACACAATGTAAAGAGTGAATATATTCCACTAAAAGCACGCACGCACACATGTATAGTTATACACATACATACACAACATTTTGGCATATATTTTATCTCCATTTTAGCAAAGAATTTGGGTGGTGTGCTTACTATGCGGATATTTCTGGACATCCTGTAACTAAATTACTTTGCGCGCTGATATATTCTGATGGCAGATATCGGCTGAAATCACTGATAACAACACTTTTATTTTCTGAAGATGCTGATTAGTAGGGACTGGAAAATTTCGCAAATGCAATTACCTGCAGGCTAGAATCCATTATACATGCATACTCAAGCCCCGTACATTCGTTCATTGTCTGCTGTTCCACTGAGTAGCAGCTTAGTTGATTAATAGTCGGGACTTGAGTATGCATAGTACAATAATGGATACTAGCCTACAGGTCATTGAATTCGCGCAATTTTCCTCTCCCTACTGATTAGTTACTGGCGAGTAGGAATTTGGCATCTTGGCTAGTAATTATTCTTTCCGCTGACAATAGTGGTAATGTGCGAAATGTGGATGAGTAGCAATTTGTGACTAACATGTTAGTCTTTTATGCTTGGCATGGCTATTTCTCTTACTTCTATACCATCATCTATTAACCCCCTCATAACAGAAAACATATCCATATGAACAATACTTCCTCAGGAGTGGCAGACGCCAATATTTCTACTGAACACTGCTACTGATGGGCTTTCCGCTTGGTTTCTTTTTTGAGACGAGATTTACAGGCCAGTCATCTAAACGATCTCAGAAAGAAGAACGTACTCGTAGATTGCCTACTCAGCGAGTGATAGTTCTCTGAGTCACGCGCAAGTTTGCAATAGCGTGAGACAGTTTGTTTCCCTCGAAAGTTAGGGAATACTTAGAGCCACTGAATTGGTGAAAATCATTTTGCCCTTACTAGTTTCAATGTCTAATGTGCACATCTGCAGTTCTGCTTCGTGGTAAGTGATAGGATATTTTAACTGTTGAGAGCCTTGGGATTATATCGGCAAATCACAGACGTGTTGTGTTGAAGGAACGTTATTGTAATTGGCTCAGACAAATGAGATACGGCTCTTCATATAGACACGCTGCCAATAATCACGAAACAGAATTGCAGACGTGCACGTAAGGCACTGAAACAAACTGGGGCAAAATTCTTTTCGCGAAAAACAGGACTCTCTATCTATAGTTAAATGTTTTTATTGGGGGGAGTTCATGCAAAATTTAAATTATTTTAATAATTTTTATATTTGTACGAGAGATTGTTTGTTTTGTAGACATACATTGTGACTACTTTTCATAGTAATGAAGATTTTTTGGCTTTCATAGTTTTTGTATAATGGCAAGTAAAACCGAAATTTGCATGAAACGGTTTTATACAAAAAACGAAAACCAATTGACTTACAGGAACGAAATAATTCACAGTGAAGGAAAGTGTCACGTGACATGTATAGACTAGACATGTATAAAAGCATTGCAATAAAATTTTTGTATTAAAAATATTACAGCAAATTGCCCATTTTTAAAATTTCAAATTAAAAATTTTTTCAAAAGTACAAAAATATTCACTGCGGATTTTTATTCATATCTAGACACTGCTCTTTAACGGAAATTATTTCATTTCTGTATGTCAGCTGGTTTTCGTTTCTTGTATAAGACTGTTTTATGTAAATTTCGGCTTTGACGTGACATTATACAAAAACCATGAAAGCTAGAAAATGTTTCTTTCCGGTAAAAATAGTCACAACGTATGCCTATAAAACAAACAAAGTCTCGTACAAATTTAAATATTATTAAGCAATCAAAATTTTGCAGTGAACCCTACCTTACTCTCCTCTTCTTGATTGAGCGAGAGATTTTTGTCTTTAGAGCTGGTGAGGGGTGTTATGATGTGAGTATGGATCAATGCCGGAATCCCCGAAAAAAACCCCGCCGACCAGCGGCATCGTTCGGCACGATTCCCACATGCGAAAATGCGGGGACCGACCCGCCGGGAAACGAGCCGGGCCCGCATTGTTGGGAGGCGAGCTCTCTAGCCACTGCGCTGCGGTCCGAACACAAGTGTGCTTCTGGCACTGCACAAGTGTAAAGGTGAGAGACAGAAGGGTTTGTATATAGAGAGGCGCGAAGCTAACGTGTTACATGGGAGCAGCATGGATGAATCAATGATGCCAGACGAGAGGCGGCGCTATTTATACTGCAGACAGACTGTCACACCTGTTCAAAGCCACTGCAGACCTCCTCTCTACACGAGGGTTGACCATCACCTCGGGCCACACAATCCTCACAGCCGTTACGAACATCACTACACCTCGTCGCTTTGAAGGTCCCTCGCGACTGTGCTCGTTAAGGGGTAGCTTGACCGAAACTTTTCATAGTTTTAAAAATGTTAACATTTGTACTAGATATGGTTTGTTTTGTAGACATACATTGTGGCTATTTTTTATTGTAATGGAAATTTTTTAGCTTTCATATTTTTATATATTCACTAGCAGTCTCTCGCGGCTTTGCTCGCGAGTATTATTCGTAACTGATAATATTTACTTTAATTGAAAAACATCTTTGCACACCAGATTGGTACTTCAGTCATCAAGTGTTAGAATGTCCAAGCGGCTAGTTGAACTAATTCTGCAGCAGGATAAGTAGCTATAGCTGTCCATGCGAAAAGTGGTCTTAAGTTTGTCCCTGCCACTAACAGCGACTTCGCCTGGTTCTTATTTATAGCACTGCCAATTTGAGGTTGTGGGGTAGTTACAGACACCTAAGGTAAGAGATTAATCGAATGAAAAACATATGTTTACACTGTGCACAATCATTCGTGACGGTGCCCTCAATTACATATTTCCAAAATATTCACTTTAACTTTATTGCCATTACAAAGTTTCAGTGGGTAAAGGTTTCGCGGAAACGTATTTGGTGCCCCAAACTTGAGATTAGTGAGATTATATATCGTCAGTTTACTGCCAAAAGTGACAAAGTCAAAATGAGATAAAATTATAAAAATGCTAGGAATATGTATATGTTGTTCACGAACAATTACCCAAGTTTGAAGTCTACTCGTCGTTTACTGTTGTGTCACAGTATAGTAACATACCACATTTTTGTTAATATCTACAATTTATTACTGTTTTTAAACGAAATAGCATTTATGACTTAATCAGTTTTGGCAGTATACCGACGATATGTCAGCTGATATTGTAGAGGAACCTAAGTGGAAAGCGAACTGCGATTTTACCTCTTTTAAAGACTACATGTAAATTGCACTAATTCGATCTGCCTTGTAGTTTTTGTGTGTCAGAATTGAACGTTCGCACGTAGCTTTTAACGGACTTCGAGCCCAGAACCTCCCGGAATTTAGACCTGAGTGACAAACAACTGCGTCACGTAACGTCAAAATAATTCATGAAAATAAAATTTTATTAAAAAAAAATAAAATATCTGTGTCCTGGGCTCATAGAGTTTGTACAACACCACATCTCGATAGGTTACTGTAGAGTGAAACTCCTGTATAGGTTGTTTCTCGCTGCTCGTTCCTGTTTTTCGGATCGTCTGCCTTGAATACTGACCAACTTAGTTTTATTCTTAATAATCATGTTTCTTAAAAAAAAATATTACATACATATTTTTTAAAATATTTTGGTAAGCTTCTCTCTGACGCGAACACCACCTCAATATCGCTTCTGGTTAGATAGATATCGTGGGTTGATGGAAAACAAATTTTGTGCTTTTTCACCCTTTTGGGTGTCGAATTTCGAAATATTTTTAATTTACAACTTAGACATTTGTATAAGTATCCAACTGATGTGTAAATCAAATCGCTAGCCCGTTCAGTCGAATCAAAATCGATCATTCACTAAAAAAAAACACATATCACCCCTCACAGTATTGAGAAATCGAATTTCGAGAAATCTGAAAACGGTTTTGCGATAATTTCTGTAATCATCATCCTGAAGCAAAAATTAATTGTATATCTCGACGGGTTCGATAGATATCGAGGATTTATCTAAAACACATTCAAGGTCTTTTCAACACCTAAGAGAGTAAATTTCGAAAAACCCTTGAATCACGTTTTAGAATACTTTATTGGTATCTCGTTGACGTAAAAAACACATTAGCCCGCTGAGTTCAAGATATATTGACGATTAATTGAAAACGCTTTTCACCACTTTTCACCCCTTTTCACGTCCTTAGGTGACGAATTTCGAAAATTCATGAAATTACTTTTTAGGTATTTGAGTAAGCATCAAACATAAACAAAAATCACGTCGCTATATAAAAAGCTATGGGATCGATATATATGGAATGTGAGTCGAAAACTAATATTACCCCTTTTTTAACCAGTTTAGGGCCGAATTCGGAAAATATATTTTAAATGGTACTTGGGATATTTACAAAAGCACCAATTTAAAGCAATGAGCACTTCGATATCTCGATTGATTCGATATATATGAAAGGATAATCGAAAACACATTTCACGTATTTTCACCCCTTAAAATAAAGAATTTCGAAACGTCTTTAAGTCCTGTCATAGACATTTGTAAAAGTAACCAATTAAAGTTAAAATCACGACGATAGCCAATTGTGTTTCAAAGATATAGACGATTATAAAAAACACATTTTGCCCCTTTTGACTGCCTGGGGGTCGAATTTAAAAAAACCTAAAACTACTTTTTGGATATTTACGTAAGAAATATTTTGAAGTGAATATCAACTCTCTATCCCGAAGGGTTCGATAGATATCGATAGTTGATTGGAAACACATTTAAGGTCTTTTTACCCCCTGAAATGTTGAACTTCGAAAAATCCTTAAATTGGCTAATATGCATTTTTACGAGTGTCCTATTAACGTAAAAATCACGATGATAGGCCATTGGGTTCGAGCTCTATCGACGTTTCTTCGGAAACACGTTTCACCCCCCACAAAAAATTTCACGATTCTAGGTCCAATGGTTTGGGCTGCAGTTTGATATGTCAATCAGTCAGCTTTATTTTATATATATATATATATATATATATATATAGAGAGAGAGAGAGAGAGAGAGAGAGAGAGAAACTAGCAGTCCCCCGCGGCTTTGCTCGCGAGTATAATACATAACTGATAATATTTACTTTAATTGAAAAACATCTTTGTACACAAGATTGGTACTTCAGTCATCAAGTGTTAGAATGTCCAAGCGGCTAGTTGAACTAATTCTGCAGCAGAATAAGTAACTATAGCTATCCACGCGAAAATCAGTCTTAAGTTTGTCCATGCCACTAACAGCGACTTCGCCTGGGCCTTATTTATAGCCCTGCCAATTTGACGTTGTGGGGTAGTTACAGACACCTAAGGTAAAATGTTAATCGAATGAAAACCATCTGATTTGCCCTGTGCACAACCATAGGTGACGGTGCCCTCAATTATATATTTTCAAAATATTCACTTGAACTTTAATGCCATTACAAAATTTCAGTAGGTAAAGGTTTCGCGGAAACGAATTTGCTGCCCCACACGTGAGATTAGTGAGATGATATATCGTCGGTTTACTGCCAAAAGTGACCCAGTCAAAATGAGATAAAGTGATAAAAAGGTTAAGAATATGTATATGTTGTTCACGAACAATTACCCAAGTTTAAAGTCTATTCGTCGTTTCGTGCTGTTGTGTCACAGTATAGTAACTTACCACATTTTTGTTAATATCTACAATTTAATAGTAATTTTAAACAAAATAACATTTATGACTTAATCACTATTGGCAGTATACCGATGATATGTCAGCTGATGTTGTAGAGGAACCTAAGTGGAATGCAAACTGCGATTTTGCCCCTTTTAAACGACTACATGCAAATTTCACTAATTCGATCTGCCTTGTAGTTTTTGTGTGTCAGAATTGAACGTTCGCACGCAGCTTTTAACGGAATTCGAGCCCGGAACCTCCCGGAATATAGACCTGGGTAACAAACAACTGCGTCACGTAATGTTGAAATAATTCATGAAAATAAAATTTAATTTAAAAAAATAAAATATCTGTGTCCTGGGCTCATAGAGGTTGTACAACACCACGTCTCGATAGGTTACTGTAGAGTGAAACTCCTGTATAGGTAATTTCTCGCTGCTCGTTCCCGCTTTTTGGATCGTCTGCCTTGAATGTTGACCAACTTAGTTTTATTCTTATTAATCACGTTATCTTATAAAGTAAAAGAAATACATATAATATTTTAAATACTTACGTAAGCATCACTCTGACGCGAACAACACCTCAATATCGCTACTGGTTAGATAGATGTCAAATCCAAATTGACATAAATCGGTTTTATGCCTTAAACGAAATGCAACATACATACCAAACTTAAAATTCACACTGAATAACGATGTTTTAGGCTACAATTCCTCCTAAATAAAAAAAAAATACATAACATATTTCTTGTATTTAAAAATTACTGAAATTTGAAATGAAAATTTTAAAAAATTCGAGAATAATATTTTTACTTTCAAGTAGGAGACCTTGTCTCCTGTAACATTGTTATTCAGTGTGGATTTTTTCAGTTCGGTAAGTCTGTGGGTTTTCCTATAACTAGAGCCACGATTTGTCGCGAAAAGATATTTGCAACATTTTGTTTCAGTGTCTCGCGTGCACCTCGGCAGCTCTGCTTACTGGTTATTGACAGCGTGTCTTTGTTCAGACACGTCCCTTGTTTGACTACACCAATAACAGTGAGGCTATTGTGACGCAATACGTCTGTGATTTGTCAGTAGAACCTCAAGACGTGTGACAGTTAAAACGTCTAGTCACTGACCATGAAACAGAGTTGAGGATGTCAACATAAGGCATTGAAACCAAGTGGTGCAATCGTGGCTCTACCTATAAAGCATAAAACCATTTTATGCAAATTTGAACTTTAACAAGACTTAATGAAAAACTATGAAAGCTAAACAATTTTCATTACACTAAAAAATACTCACAATGCAAAACTCAATATAAAACATTGTAAAAGTATAAAAATTTTCCGTCAAGCACTTCCTTAACAGTACTTTTCGCGAAACTACAGGCCATTGAAACGAAATGATATAGCCTAGCGGTGCCTTTCACATATGCGTAGGGACGGGAATTTTTGGTGAAAAGGTTTTTGCACCACTTTGTTTTAGTGCCTTACGTGCGCACCTGCATCTCAACTTCATGGCTATTGACAGAATAATTTTGTGCAGAGTCGTTATTCATTTGACTGTACCAATCAGTACACGGATAACTGCGACACAACACGTCTGTGATTTGCGGGTTTAACCTCCAGACGCTGGGTGTTACGGCATACAATCACTGACCACATATCATAGATGCAGGTGCGCACGTACGGCACTGAAACAAAATGCTGCAAAAATCTTTTCGCGAAATTCCCTGTCTCTACGTATGCGTTTTGTAATACTTGGCTCTAGACATGGACCACATGTCCGATTAGTAGAGATTATGTTTCATCGCGGGAAAACTTGGCTGTTTGCTGGATTCCAACATACGTTCAGCTCATTAGATTGTTGCTGGCTCTCTCTTGTGCGTGGAGCTCTTGCCCTATTTCACTGAGCCAATAAGAATCCAGCGTTGTGTTAGACCATAGCCATCTTTAGTAGAAGGCCGCGGCCATAAATCTGGCAACACTGCCAAGAAGGGTCAATTTAACACCTTCTTTAACTCTGGCTGTCCCTGATTCGTTATTTTGTCTACATGCCGACGAAACAGGGACAACCATTGCCGTTGGAGAGCTAAAGAAAGTGTTAAAATGACCCTTCTTGGCAGTGTTGCCAGATTTATGGCCGCGGCCTTCTACTAAAGATGGCTATGGTTAGACGTATCACCCTATCATATATGCTGCAAGAAACTACAGCGTTTGAAGGGTACAGTATGTTGACCCAAAACATTTTCGCGAAGTACCATCATCTCTACCGATTAGCCACTGCGTTCTAAGTAACGTTTCGTTATTGATCGGCCTGCACAGTCATACTAGCGTGATCGTCTTGGCGAATGAACTCCCGCCGTGCTGCGTGCCATTGCCGTTACATGCCGGTTAGTGCGGTCGATTGTGCCACACCATACCGTCATTAGTAGAATGCCGCGGGTTTCGACGTGGCAACCCTGACAAGAACGGTCGTTTTAAGGGTGTTCAAGTGGTCATCAGACTCTTCCTTGAGGACAGTGAACCAATAGCAGACCTGTATGAAAACACTCACAGACTCCAGCGCTACCTTGTCACATGTACAACTGGCCACTCACTGGAGCAGCAGACAATGTACAAGTAGCTGAGGACATAGTGTACACAGGACTGTGGAGTCTAGCCGGCTGTAAGTCGAACCCGCAAAATGTACGGGTCTTTAACAGTACAAGCTTCAAATCGTACAAGGGGGTAGCACGCGATAGCCGTACGAATCATTTTTTTTTTATTTACTACTCAGTCTTGCAACAGTTAAATGTGTTGAAGTGCGATAAAATCATAATTTTATATATTTTTGAAAAATTGTTCGTTTAGTATACGATACTTGTGAGTACGTTTTATTATTACGAAACAATTTTAGCTCTCGTTGTTTTCTCATAACGGGGTGTCAAAAGTCAAAATTTGCTTGCTACGCTGCTATGCAAATAGTGAAAACCAAATGACCTATTTAAACAAAATAATTCTCTGTGAACTTACATCCCATGATCTATGCAAAACAACATTAAAAACCCACAATGTATTATTTTGTATTAAAAAATTAATCGCAAAAGTATAGAAAAAAGTTGCAAATGCAGCATTTTTTTAAAAAATGCAAACACAGTTCGCGGGATTTTCAAAAAAGTTTTATTACATAGCCCATAGTATGTTATTTCACTGTGAATTATTACACGTACGTAAGTCAGTTAGTTTTCACTATTTGCATCGCAGCAGAACACGCAAATTTTGGCTCTGACGCACCGTTATGAGAAAACTACGCCAGCTGAAATTGTTTCGTAAGAGAAAACTGCACTCACATGTATCGTCTACAAAACTAACAACTATTTCATATAAATATCAAATTATGACTTTGTCGCACTTGAACACCCTTAAAGGCATGTCAAGTTATCCCTCGTCTCATCACAGCAGCGACAGTGAAGTATACGTTCTTGGTATTCAACCTGACGTAGAAGATATGGGCGAAACTAACGTACTGTTCCTCCGATCATAAACACCTCCAGACATCCTGTGGGAACTGATCTGCCATCCTCGGAATTAATCAGGGACTAATACAGAGAGGGAAAATTGGGGAGAGAATTCTTCCGTGTCTTAACACCTCTTAAAATAATTAATAAATCAGTACTTTGCCGTAGTTTTCCTATAAATATTATAATTTTAAAACTGAGAATACGTAACGTTAAGTTTGTAACCTTTCACGGCCATTGTAATGATTATTTTGCGTTCCTGACTGGAGCTGTCATTGGCTTTAACAATGCGCAATATGCACACGCAAGTAGTTCTGCTGCCCGCCTAGAGAGGCATTACTGCTAATTGTAACGAGTGTAGTACATTTTTGAATAGGTATTGTAATTTGCTCGGTGTTGTATCACATGCATAAGAAACGTAGGAGAGTATGATATAAGATATATATATATATATATTTTTTTTTTTGCAAGCATCAGAGTTGCACTTTGCACTTGATAGGGTTACACGGAACACTAGGCCGTGTTGCATCCAGTACTTAACCATTTTCCACGACCTCAGGTGAGTGGCGAGAGCACTGTTTTAAGATGGTATATATAGGAATGCACTAGAGTCGTCAGCTGCCCGGCAGTGAACGGACGTTCAAGGTCTCAGGCCAACTAGCCGCTAGGGGAATCGTCGTATGGCTAAAATTCTACTACAGGTTAGAAAGAAAACGTGTTTTCTTAAGGAAGAGATTGGCACAGGGAAAATTCTGCTGATAGTTGTGCTGCTATAGCTAACGTACCTAATAAAATACGAAACCATGGTAAAATTAAACTTGACTATGCTTGGGAAAGAGAGAAGTAATTTAATTTAGTTTGGAAGTGAAACACAAACCAAATTCGCCTTTTAAATTATCATCTTCATGTAGCTTAAAGTGACGAAAGCTCTGTGATTGGTCAGTAATAAACCCATTACCGATACCAGCGCTCAAGCGGCAGAAATTGTCCCTCTGCAAAACTTTTTACATACTAACGACAAATAAACACAAAATTTAATTAGTCATATCGTATAACAGAATAAAGAATGCCTGCAACAGAATTGTTATGCATGGTAATTAATCTGCAGAAACACACAACTTAAAACCAATAATCTCAACCTACACACCAAACAGTGCTAAAGGATCTGGGACGAAACTTAAAACCAATAATCTCAACCTACACACCAAACAGTGCTAAAGGATCTGGGACGAAATTGGCTACCCACCTGGACAGCAGCCAAGGAACAAACAGCTGAGGTTCGAGAACACATACGACAAACTGTCTACCTAATTACCAAAGGAAAACAAATGCCTGGCAAACTCACCGCAAAAAAAAAAAAATGTACTGTAACATAATTATGTTAACGTTGGGACAGCAATTAATTTTGAGTTGTTTGTTATAATTTGCATGGTTCGTACAAGAAACAGTTCAGTAGATGTAACAGCATGTTCTGTATAGTAAAGAAAGTGCTTTTGCTCTTTGTACATAGCAGATTGTTCCTATGAACAATGTATATTAGAGTGACAGCCAAATTGTATTTGTGTTCTTGTGTTAGCATAATTATAATAAATATCTCTCAGTAAGAGTTCAGGGTCTTGCACACTGTAACTAGGTGACGCTTGACAAGGCGCACGATGCGCCGCTTCACACCGCCTCCCCTCTGTCCAACTTCCCACCTCACCCGGTTGAGCTGTCCTTAAAAGCCATGCCATCCGGGGAGCGCACACCAGCCGATTTCGTGAAGACGTCCTTGAAAAGCACGTGCCTCTACGATTACTGAAGCTAGGCCTTTAAAACTTAGGGGAAAATGATTGCTCGGTGCTTTTAGCCTGTGCGTGGAAGTGTCAGAGAAGCGATTCCAGCGACGAAAACGACGGCGGCGGCAAGGAGCGGCGCGGGATCAGCACTTAGAATGGCTGGAGTGCAGGGAGTGTTGAAGACGGAGGAAGAGTTAGGGAGTGGTGGACTGTGAATCTGCGTGTTTGTGATGAACGAATAGATTAGGCTACTGCTGAAATTAGTGAGAGTCCTGGAACGAGACATTTTAAGAGAAGGGCGATTAACATTATTTAAGAACTGCATTAAGGTAAAAAGACAGGCAGTAATATTAAGTTTTTTTGAAATGTAAGGAGAACCAGACGTTTATAATATTAAGTGTTAATATATTATGATACGCGTTATTTTAATACGAAGGATATTTTTTTATATTCTTAATTTAATTTATCTAGTCCTCCATACCGATTGACCTAGCACTCGCCCAGGGTAATAATCTTGCAACAATTCTTTGGCTTGAGGAGCACTTTATTCTTATTTGTCCAAGCCAGAATAGTTCGTGGATCCAGTGACCGGTAGGACAGACTTCACAGAGGTCTGTATTCTCAAGTTGCTCGCTGACTGATTGATGAGTTGCACATAGAGCCGCTGATTATTTATTTTGGCTCTACTTCGCAGTCAGTGATTGGATGTTTTTTAAACTATACTCGTCTTTGCGTTCTACGCGTTAATCACAGCCGTGTAGTGTAATAGTACCGCAACAATAATCTCACTGGCACATTAAAATGTGCGGTGCCTCTATACAAAAACATACTCCCAGTAACCACTTAGAACATTCGCAGATGTGCGCGTAAGACATTGGAACAAGTATGTGCAAAATACTTTTCTGGTTCTCTTTATAAGCTTACATAGGGACGCGTAGTTTTCGCGCAAATATTTTTGCGCGATCGTGTTTCAATGCCTTGTGTGCACATATTCACCTAAGCTTCGTGGTTGTTGGCAGTGTGTATTTGTACATAAGCGCCTCTCATTCGACAATGCCAATCATATCACAATGTTACTGTAGCAATACACGTCTATGATTAGCGGGTAGAACACCACACTGAGAGCAATAAATATCTTATCATTGACCATGAAGCAGAGAAGTTGAGGTGCATGCAAGGTATTGAAACAGGAAAGTCCAGGGTCCCGTCTGATATCCATCCAGAAGGCAACGCTACAGCCGTTCGCCAACCACGAAAATTATATGGACGTACTAGAGCTTGGATTCTTCCTTGTTTCCGAAATATTCTGGGAAGTTTCCGGGTATCTATAAATTACTCAATTCTACACTGAAAAAAAAAGTTTATCGCCAACCTCAAAATATTTTGTCTTTGTTGTCCTTGCCAAATTTATTTGTGGGCACCCAAAACATTTTTGCTGTTTTCAATAAAGATTTGCAGCGACTACAGAAATATTATCTTACCAGTACAAAACATTTTGGTGAGGTCCATATTAACAAAATATTTTGTACCCACCAAAATACCATTTTTTTCTGTGCATATGCCCGGGGCCGAGAGAGGTTGCGAAATGGTAACACGTTGGACTCTCATTCGGGAGGACCCGGGTTCGATCCCCGCTCCGGTCATCCTGATGTCATTGTACCAAGTAGTGTGTCACCGTCTGTAATGATCTAGATGCCCGAAAATGTAGATTCATGTGAGAAGTTAGGTTAAGGGTTTAGAACTCATGCGTTTGTAAGCGACCACTAGGATTGGCTCCTGGAAGGCTCTTGGACAATAAAAAAACAAAGAAGCGAATATCATGTTCAGTCAAAGTTAGGGATCGGGAAGTTTCGCGGGTTCGCAGACCTTTAGGCTAGCCTCTAAGAATATATGTGTACTCAGACCACGGTCGTAGAAGAACAGGTCTGGACACTCGCCTATCTAACAATATATTTTGCTTGACCCCCTTGTTGTTTGGCTGTAGTTCGTCAAGTTACCGAGAGTGTCGTGCTTATTGGCGCTGTTTTCCGGGCGGTCGGAATCAAACTCCGTCCACTTTTTTCCATTGTGAAATTTATAAAGTAAATAAAATTGCTGGAGCCTTCTCTTAAATTTGTGAACGAAGGAAGTATTTCATAAATTGATAAAAAATACGTTTTGATAAATATTGTTTATCTTAGCAGAAAGGAAGTGGGCGGAGTTTAGTCCTACCGCCGTAACATCAGCGCCAATAAAACACAATATTCTCGGTAACTTGGTGAACTGCAGCCAAACAACAAGGGGGTCAAATATCCAGACGAGTGTCCAGACCTGTTCTTCTACGGCCGTGACTCAGGCAGACAGCAGCTGTTAACTTGTTATTTTTGTTGACACAGTGATAATCACATGATTGGAGCAACGTTTAGTTGATCCTTTATTATTGTTTCAGCGCCATATAGGAGACGTTCAAAAAGTCTTGGGCCAATTAAGAAAATGACACGAACTTACAGTTGTTTGAAATCTATCGCGGGTTTACTACAGAGTCAGTCGATGAGCAGCTACTGTCTACTTGACTCAACAGTTAATTTTGGAGACTAATCTACAGGTTTCTGAGCCCGCCAATTTTTCCTGTTTTTACATGCGGGTATGGGAACCTGATTTTTTTTTTTACCCAGTTTGTTTCAAAGCTTTATGAGTATTGCAGTAAACTTTTCACGAAAAGAATTTATTCCCGGTTTGTTTCAGTGCCTTACGTTCAAACTGCAGCTCTGCTTCATTTTTATTGGCAGAGTATCTTCAGGAAGTGACGTCTCTCCTTAGACTATGCCAATTACAGTAATGTGACTGCAACACGACTCTGTGATTTGCGGATAGAACCTCAAGACATGCCAGAGTTAAAACATTTAATCACTGACTATGAAGCAGAACTGCTGATGTGCACGTAAGTCACTGAAACAAACTCGGGCAAAATTCTTTTCGCGAAAAGTACGTATATTTACGATCAAGTAATTGGTAGGGACCTAAAAAATTCGTGTTTTATTTTGGGCACACGCTATATTTTAATATCTGTAATTTCGTGTCCCTTACAGAGTTCGTCCTTCTCTTATTTGACCACTTCCTGGAGCACTGAAAAAAGAGTATAGTTGCAGATACCATACTTGTGTTAAAATAGGGACAACAAAACAGCTAGGTTGCCGGTACTACTCTGGACAGTTCCTTCAACAATCTGTTCTGTAGAAGAAACAAAGAGCTTTGTTACTTTTACACACCAGATGGTAACTTCTACAAAACAGATTGTTGAAGGAACTGTCCAGAGTAGTACCAACAACCAAACTGTTTTGTTGTCCCTATTTTAACAGAAGTACGGTGCCAACAACTATACTCTTTTTTCAGTGAGGACACTGAGCCAATAACAAAGAAGCAACTAAACGCGGGACCAATCGTGCGGTATTACTTTGTCCGCTAACAGCCAATGAGCAGATACTGTCTGCTTGAGTATACATATATTCTTGGAGGCTAGCTTACATGTCAGTGAACCCGCGAATTTTTCCGGTCAGTGATTGGTATAGAGCCACTTATTTTTGATGCAAAGACATTTGCATCCACCAACTTGATCTTTGCCTTACGTGCATATCTGCAGATATGCTTTGTGGTTATTGGCAGAGCGTTATTGTGCAGAAGCGTCATTCATTTGACTGCGCCAATAAGAATAAGTAGTGGGCCGGAAAATTTCGCGGATTATATTGCCGCATGCTAGAATCCATTGTCCTGTGCATATTCAAGTCCCGTCTATTCGTTCATTGTCTGTTGTTCCACTGAGTAGCAGCTAGTGGACAAATAGTCGGGGCTTGAGTATGCATAGGATAGTGCATTCTAACATGCAGGTCATTGAATCCGCAAAATTTTCCGGCCCTTAAGGGACCCGCCTCGTGGCACATGTGTTTGTGTGAGTGAGGTATGGTGCTAAGGGCGACGTCGTATGGGCCATACAACGGTGCGTCGCCTCTACGCTTAAGACGTGCAGTCTTCGCGAAAAAAACAAATTTTCTATGGGACTTTAAATTGTGACCCTATTGTTTTATTTACGAAATCACTTTACTAAAGTCCAATGCACTACCCTTAAGTGGTTTCACATGTATTCGGCTAGTATATTTTCCGCTATAGCTGACTGAAAATCCCGTTTTGATCCATTTTGACGTGCCCTAAAAGGGAATTTCTAATACGTGTGTTGTCTTGAAAGTACTTAAGGGCAGTTGTCTGAAGTGTGTGCTCTTTTCGTAGAGAAACGGCGTGAACACACGTGTATTAGTTTCGGTGTAAATTTTTTTTTTCAAACACGTTGCAGTGTTATTTTATGGCAACGAGGCGGGCCCCTTAAGAATAAGGTTACTGCGACACCTCGCGTCTTCGATTTTCAGATAGAACCCCAAGACCCAAGACGTTGAGAGTTGAAAACATCCAATGACTGAACACGAAGAAGTACTGCACATGTGAACGTAAGACATTGAAACAAGTTCACGCAAAATTTGTTCAACTTGAAATTAGTGGCTATAGTGATTGGACGTTATTAACTCTCTGCGTCTTGTGGTTGTACCCGCAAATTAGACATCTGGGGTCGTAGTAATCTTGTTCTGATTGGCACAGTCATGTAAGTTACGACTCTGCATGTAGACACGCTGCCAATAATCATGAAGCTGAGCTGAAGATGTGCACTTAAGGCATTGAAACTAGGTAGGGCATAATTATTTTCTCGAAAATCAGGTACCCCTGCAGATGGGTAGTGAACTCGAGGATTTACCGGGGTATCTATAAATATTGATTATTTTTGTTGCAGTGAACACACAGTTGTTTTCCCCCACATCGGGGAGGTCGTTAGGAGGAGGCGTTTAACGTACGTCCCACGGGAGACAGGAGCGACACGACCAGGCTGCCGGAGATGGGTTGGGGCGAGGCTGTGACGTCAGCAGACGTGGGTGCCGCTGGCAGCGGACGCTACGTCCACACCAGATGCTTCCTGCCAGCCAGCAGCTCGGGCTGGCGTTGTAAAAATGGCACAGGAGAGAGACAGAGAGAGACTTCGAGGTCTTGAACGCAGTCGAGGATGAAATGAGGTGAGTATGAAGCGGCAACAGAATGAGATGATGGTGGAAAAAAGCACAGACTAAATGACATGAAATGACGTGCCAGCTCATTTAATATTGGCGAACTTAGCCGCTTATTAGCTGTCCGGGGCTGTTGATGACAGCCCTATGTCGGTTTGGCTCCTGCATGTTGCGGCAAGTTTCCTATTGGCCTGGCTGCCGGCTAGCAGTGCAGCCGCCTTGCGATTATTGGCGGTAGGGGTTTCCGCCATGTCGCTGGCCAGCGATGCCATTTTGGTGGCGTGTGTGACTAACGTTATAGTCCTGCCAGCTATTTCACTTCTGTGGTCCTGAATTTTATGTGGCAAAATTAAGAATTCCGGGAAATCCTGTCAGCCAATAGCAACGTCCACCACAAAGTTGAAAATTTTTTGTACATTTACAAAAGTATTATAAATTGTACAGGGAATGCTTGGAAATATGCAAATGTGTCTGTATATTTACATACGAATATTTATTGTTTATCTTCAACTAAATTCTTTTACAGTACATTTTATAAGAATTGTCAGAAGTGACACAAAAATGATTTTGTCAACCAGTTTCCAAGATTTTTTAAGTATAAATATTTTGCGAAATATGATAGGTCTTTGAAGGTTATTTTTCTCCATATAAAACAATACGCTCATATAAATGTATTCATCTAGTCCCCTTAGGTTTTTAAAAAATTTAGACCACTTCAATGACCTGCAACATTCTTGTCGTAATGCCTGAACTGATAAATGTTTTGATGTTAGTTTACAAACGTTTTCTGGTAAAAGTACGCTTTTTTTGTTACTGTGCACGTTTCTCACATTCGAAAATTATGAGGATTCCAGCCCGAGAATCGAAGCGTATGGTCTGACCACAGCACAACTGACGCCACGACCACAGCTAACTTCGAGTCATGATACTTGATAGTTTTATTTCACTCCATGGGTTCTCGAGGATGATAAGTGCTGCAATGTTCAAGTACAGCATTTGACTAGTATCGCTTCTCTTGCATCATCACCTCCGAATGTTAGTGAATTGATAGGAATAACTAGTTGAGTGACTTGTTGTCTACACTTAGAGAAACAGATTTTTGGTGAAGAATTTTGCACGTGTAATACTTGTATGGATACCTTACGTGATGTTCATCTGCAGCCCAGGTTCATAGTTTTTAGCAACGTGCTCTTGTGCAGAGGCTTCGCTCATTTGACTATGCCATTCAGTATAATGTTTCATGAGTAGAGCCCAGGATTTTTCGCGAAAAGAATTCTGCAACAGTTTGTTTCAACGCCTTGTGTGCACATTTGCAGCCCTGCTTCATGGTCAGTGATTGGGTGTTTTTAACTCTCAGCGTGTAGAGTTGTACCCGCAAATCACAGACGTGTGGTGTCGCAGTAACATTGTTCCTGTTGGCACAGTCAAATGAGCCACGTCTGTGCAGTAATACATTCTGCCAATGACTGTGAAGCAGAACTTAATATATACACATAAGTAGGGCCACGATTTTGTCGCGAAAAGATTTTTGCCCCACTTTGTTTCAGTGACTCACGTGCACATCGGCAGTTCTGTTTCAAGGTTATTGGAAGCGTGTTTTTGTTCAGACACTTTTCTCATTTGACTGCACCAATCAGAATAAGATTATTGTGAGTGTACGTCTATAATTTGCCAAGGCAAGAGAGAGTAAACTCATCCAACCACAGACGATGAAGCAGAGCTGCAGGTGTGCACATGACGCATCTAAACCAAATGTTGCAAAAATCTTTTCGCCATAAAATCGTGGCTCTACACATAAGGCATTGCAGCAAACTGTTGCAGAATTCTTTTCACTAAACTTCGTGGGCTCTATTCCTGAACACGAGACACCACACGTCTGTGATTTTCGGGCAGAACCCCAAGACGTTGAAAGTTGAAAATATACATTCGCTTACCATGAAAAAGAACCTCGCATGTGTAAATAAAATAATATAAACAAGTTGGTGCTAAAATCATTTCACAAAAAATCAGTGACTATATCTATTGTTTAGTTTACATTGTCTTGAAGATGCAGCATTTCAAAACTCACATAAGTCTGTCACGCCATTTCGCTGTTGTATACCTCGCTTGTCTGTGCGCGTTTAAAGCCACCGTTGCACTTGAAGCGCCTGCCAATGTCGCCATTAGCGCTCCTCCGCTCCTCCGCCCTCGTGTACTCAAAATAGCTGTGGGTAGGCGGACGCCTTGAAAGAGGTCAAGGGCCGCCCTTTGATGGCCCTAGAACATTCCCGTGGTCGTCTGTCGAGCGTTCAGTGTGTGCGGTAGATAAAGAAACGCTAAAACACTATATTAATGAAAACCTGAACATTTCTCGTTTTCTTTTAGGCGCAAGCTAGAATTCTAGCAACTGTAGGTCTGTGTCACGTTCACAATTGGCCGTTGACTAACTCGACACTTCCTGGAAGTTGCTGAGCCAATAATAAAACTGTAAGAATTTATTGGTAGAGCCACGATTTTATGGCGAAAAGATTTTTGCAACATTGGGTTTCAATGCTTCATGTGCACATATGAAGCTCCGCTATATCGTCTGTGATTGGATAATTTTACTCTCACTCGCCTTGGCAAATTACAGACGTACGGAGTCACAATAATCTTATTCTGATTGGTGCAGTCAAATGAGATACGTGTCTGAACAAAGACACGCTGCCAGTAATCATGAAGCACAGCTGCTGATGTGCACGAGAGACACTGAAACAAAGTGGGGCAAAAATATTTTCGCGACAAAATCGTGGCCCTATTTATTGGTTTGTGGACATACGCCATGCCCATTGCTCATGTTTTTGCTGATCAAACCAGTGTTGGATGACAAATAACGAAAAACGAACAAGAAAAAAGTATACATAAAAAACGCACACAAAAATAGAAAAAAAAGCAATCCCAGAGGATTTGTCATTTTTTTTATTAGAAAACAAAGAATTCTGGAGATAGAATTCAGTCGAATATCGTGACAACAATACCCAGACACAGATGACAGACACAAATACAGAACCAGATTCCCAATATGAAAAAAAAAATGGAAATGGACAAAAAACAGTGAACAGTGGACGACAAACACAAGACAATAGACAACACAACACAAGTAAAACCAACGAAAAAATGCAACGTTTCGGGGATTGCGATCTATCCCCGTCTTCAGGCGAATTTTTCCGATCTCTATATATTACACCTACTCGTTTTTTGGATGTCCATATAGAAAGACTGCAAAGCTACAAAACAACAATCCTAGATAAGAAGGGACCCCTGTTTTTGGTGAACTGTTTTCTGCATCAGTTTGCTTCAGTGCCTCGTGTACACATCTGCTTTATGATCAGTGATTGGCTGAGTTTAACTATCACGTGTCTTAACGTTTTACTGCAAATCAAGGACGTGTGTTATTCGCAGTTAACTTATTCTGATTGGTTGGGTCAAATGAGAAACTTCCAATAACAACTAAATAGAACTGCAGCGATGGAACTAAAGCATTGAAACAATTTGATGCAGAAATATTTTCGCGAAAATCAGGGGTTTCTATAGACATGCTACTAATATTACACAACTTTAACAGCAAACATTTACCCAGAATTATGTATTTGTTAAGTGTTATCTGCTGCGCTGTAATTACGAGATTTCGGCGTTCAGCGATTGTTCTTCAGAAATATGTATATAACTCGAGAAATTTTTGCTCTGAAAGACGGTAAAACCTAATCTAAGGTTTATTTCTTTCATTTTTTTTTTTTTTGCAAATTGGCTTAATGAAGCCTACAATTTTTAAGTGATGCTTTTCACTGTACAGATGATGATATACCACGAAAATGTTTTGTGCCAACATACTCTTGAAAACTCTGTAGTTAATTGCAACAAATATGGCACCACCTAGTTGTCTGCAGACCAATAACTGGCATCAAATATTACAATAGCGGGATTCTTATTGGCTAGGTCAAATAGGGCAACAGTTTCTTGTACAAGCGATAGCCAGTAATCTTTTGGTAAGCTGAACGTAAGTTGAAACACAGCAAACAGTCAAGTTTTCCCGCGATAAACCATCATCTCTAACCGTTGGATTATGTACCGTGCACTTTTAATAAGGCGTGGAGCATAAGTACATCAATAATTAAATATGTATGGCATGTAACCCTGATTTTCATGAAAGATTTTTGCCCTACTTCGTTTCAGTGTCTATCGTGTACATTTGCCACTCTGCTTCGTGGTTATTGGCAGAGTGTCTTTGTGTATATGCGTCAGTTATTTTAACTGTGCCAGTCAGAATAGGTGACTGTGACGCTACAGTACGTGATTAGTGGGCAGAACCCATAAGATGTTGCAAATTAAGAATATACAATCACTGACCTGATAATGCTTAATTTTTTTTTCCAAAAAAATTAATGTCTCCATAAATGGCTTATAGAGTCAATAAAATAGAAAGTCTTAGAAAGCAGAACATGTGTTACGATCTTTCTCAGAAAACTTTATGCCTGAGTGACACATTCTTTTACCGCAATACTATACGTTAGAGCAAATGTCCGAATACGGCATTTAGAGATTGTTCTCCAGAAACATGTTTCTAGGGATGAATTTTTACTCAGATGTTTGGCAACATGCAGTGGTGATCTGTGAGTTTTCTTTAGGTAGGGTTGCAGTTACTGAGAACTATACAGAGGTGTATGCCGGTTGATGCTATATCTACTGACAGACTGATATGCAGGTGTCACTTATTACTGAGTGGTAGAGACCTGAAAAATTCGTGCTTTCTTTTAAGCTGAAGCTAGATTTAGAATATATCTTTGTTTGCGTCACTTTCGCAATTTGATGCGACAGGAAAATTTTGCGAATTCAATGACCTGCAGGCTAGAATTCATTGTACTATGCATATTCAACTCCCGACTATCTGTCCACTGTGGAACAGGAGACAATGAACGAATAGACGGGGATTGAGTATGAATATTAAGATGGATTCTAGCCTGCAGGTAATTGAATTCGCGAAATTTTCCAGTCCCTACCAATTGGTTCTTGACTTATCTGACGCTTCATGAAGAGCCCTGAGACAAAAATAAATAAAATCAACTAAATGCGGGCGTGATCATGCGGTATCACTGTGTTACACAGCAGCTGCTGTCTGCAGGTACACAGGCATTCTTGGACGCTAACTTACAAGTCAGTGAACACGCGAATTTTTCAGGTCTCTACTGAGTGATCTTTAAAAACCATTAGCCAGCCAGTAGGTCTCTTATGTTCATTAATCTAAGGGGCGTTCATGAGTGTATAGTTCTGAGAATGAGCAATCCTCCCTTATACAAATTCCACCGACCGCCGCATGCAAAAGGTGTTTATCTTGTATTGCTATTTTTCATATCATCAGATTGGCTAGAAGCCAACTGCAATTTTCAGTCGATGAACTTAGAATAAATTTACGTACCTCGGGGTCGTTACTCTGGCGCCCGCCTGGTGGCCGTGTGTTTGTGTGAGTGAGGCACGGCGTCAAGGGCGATGTTGACTGGCTCATCTAGTGAAGTATCACCTCTACAGCAAGACAATGAAACGGCGTGTAGTGGTATCGTAGATCACTCGCCTGACTGGCACTGTCAATGGTGACACCGTCTTTTTATTGGTGAAAGTTTAAAGAAAAGTCAATTTCATGTTTCTAGAGTAGTTTTCCTGTGAGTAGTTTTTCAGATGTATAAGAGGTTTAAACAGCTATGTTTAACAATTTTGATGAGCTCCGAAATGATTTTTCTAGTTCACGTGACACATTGGAACTATTTTTCCGACATTGTTTGAAGTGTATTTTATTTTCGTACATTGACACAATGAAAACACGTGTAATAGTTTAGTTTAAAAAAAAAACGTATTTGCCAATACACAGCAACGTATTTTAACCGCATAGTGGACAGTGCTCTTAAGGTGTTGAAGTGTGGAAAATACATTATTTTTGTACGAAATAATGTTAGTTTTGTAGACGCTATTACAGCTGCATTTTCCTCCTATGAAATTTTTTTAGCTTGAATAGTGTTCCCATAACCGTATGTCAGAGTCAAAATTTGCTAAGGTACTTTCACCAAAAATCACTGTCGCTAAATCTTAAACAACTAATTTTTATTGATGAAGATAAATTATTTTCCGTGATTTTCAGCAATAATTTATTTTTATACACAAATAAGTTGTTTGTTCTTTTTATAACTTTAAGCAAAAAGTTCGTTATATATGACATCAATGTTTTTACGTCCAAGTCCGTCACCATATCACAGAATAAACAGTAATACAGACACGAAATGACGTGGATTATTTAATACGGTTTTTAACTTCTGCGCTTATTGGCTGCCCAAGGCTTTTGATATCAGCTCCTTGTCTAGCACCCTACACGTTACGTGAGTTATAGGCCTCAGTCAATGGCCATTGCGCGACTGTGTATGTACTAAGAGGGTTGGGAAGGTGTACGGTGGGTCCAGACGGCGCCCAGCGCTACCCCGCAACATTGACGCACAACTACAAAGAGAAGGGGAAGGTTCCATTACCCCGCCAACGCCTGGATCGCGTTAACTTTCTCGCTCCTCGAAAATGCTCGGGGCTCCACAGTCCCTAGTGGCAATTAGGCCCTACTTTAGAATTTCTTTGGTTCGTTTAAGTTAATTACGATTAGATTCAAACGTCAAAAAATACTATGCGTTGTGTCTAACGACGGTTTTGTTAGGTTAGGAAACTGCAGTAAAAAAAGTAACGTGGCGCTGCCTATACGCTGAGGCAGTGTTCCACCTGGCACTTTTTGCTAACAAAATGGTCATGTGACCCAAGGTTACAAATCACCAATTACCAAATGCAAAACCCGAATTGCAATAAGCAGGTAAGCAGTAATTTTAAAAATTATATTAAACTCAATAAAACTGTTTGTAAACTTCTTTCAAAATCTTTGCTTAGCATCCGCCATTTACGCCTACCATAATTTTCTGTTCTACAACCCATTTTCCGCCATAATGTGCAACGTCAAAGCGAAACAATCTTCTGCTTCGATAATGGGACACCAGACAGCAGGGAAAGCGCAGCCGCTGACAGTCGACGTGTTTCTATTACAAGCTTACCAGAAAAAAAAAACGCAAAACCCCAAATACCATCTCCAAAGTGAGTTGGAACCAAGGGGTGCAAGACCAATGTTGATGGCCTATCTCTATGTGTGACGGTGCCATATTGCAGCCCGTAACATGCGAAGTCCTATTCCAATGTTCTTTTGTTTAAAAACGCCCCCCCCCCTCCTCTTCCGGTAAAGTTAACGATTCCCTCTCTATCTTTGCCTGCAATATGTCAGCGTTCAAGTTGGTCAAGTAACAAATGAGCAGCTTAACAGTCTAGTTCTTACATAACGTCTATGGTTGGAACACGGCCTCAATGGCCGAGAATAAAAGAACGCTGCCGAGTATTTCCGAGAAACGAGAATGTTAACGCGCCCCAGACGCTCGTCCTCACACCGCCCCGCGAGACGGCGGTGAATATGTACTGAGCGGGTGGACGCTTCCGCCTGTCGCACGCCTGGACCGAGAGATATCCTGCTCCCGAGTTAACACCTCATAACTGTCACCATACAAGCCTCGTAATATGTTCCCGACCGTTTACTACCTTACACATTATAAAGCCTTCTCCAAGTTAAACAGGCCTATGTCTACCTGGTGCATGAAGTGTTGTAGCATGTCACTCCTATTATTTTATACGCTAAACCGATGCACTTACTTTTATCTACGAAAATAAAACACTTCATGTTTTAAAAATGTAACACGCTTATTAAACCATGATTTTGTGGCCCCTCAAAACACCTAAAAAATATTTTTTTAAATGTAAAATGCTGTTGCAAAACAAGAAGATTGTGCTGGCCTTAACTACACACTATCCACAAACAAGAAGATTGTGCTGGCCTTAACTACACACTATCCACAAATAAAATTTTAAAGATATCCCTTAAACTGACTTAGGAAAAATAATGCTATGAATATTCAACGCGGTAGTTTAGAGCTTAGTGATAAAGGCAGTGGGGGTTTCGTCGAACAGTGCAATCTCACATTTACAGTAATACATGAGTGGCTGAGATTCATAGTGGTGAAAGTCACAAATATTATATAGTGCCGTTTTTATTTATACTATACACATTTTTTAATTGAATATTTGTACAAAATATTTCACAGTTATCTGTATTTCTGAATTCCGTTTGAGTATTGAAAGAATGTACTGCATTTTGCATGTGATTACAAAATAAAATTGTTTACGTGAAAACTATTTTTAACTGACTTACACCAATATAAATCTAAACCCCTCATATTTGGATACACATTCTGATTACGAACTTCAACCACCTTTATTTACTGCAACCACTTAATCCACAGGTCAACAAGAATTTCATACAAGGGTCTTCCCACTCTTTGGTGGTTACTATGCTGTGTTTTTTATTTCGTCCTGCACGAGCATGCCAAGTTTTTCTATTTCAGATCTTATCTCCAAGCCATTATGTTTATAATGTTTTATTTATACTGTTTTCTGAATGCGTAGGAGCTACGTAAATGAGAGAGCCTCTATATATTTCCTCATCTTTTCACCGGTCCGCGTTTTGCGCAATGGCTAGAACACTGCCACCCTATATGGCGATCAGGGTTCGGTTACCAGCGGGCGTTGGTCCCCGGATTTCCGTATGTGAGAATCGTGCCGGACGATGCCACTGATTTGCGGGTTTTCTCGGGGATCTCCCGTCTCCCCGTCTCTTCATTCCGGTGCTGCTCCATGCACCATATCACCCCTCACCTGCGCTAAAGACCTAGGTAGATGTAAATTGCTGACTAATATCACTTCAATAAATCTTATCTTTTCCCGTCTTATAGTTCCAAGATTGTTTTTTACATTTGAGCTACATTGTTTTACGTCAGGACTCTTTATTCTTTAAGGCCATGCTCTCTTGTTTATTATTTTTTAGCCATATTATTTTTTTACTCCTAAACGGAAGTATATATAAATTATCTGTCTTGAAGTTTTGTTTAAAATCGTCTTATCCATGTTGGCTGATATTTTTCAAGGTAGTAAATGATTTTAGCTAATTATGTAACTAACGAAATTATTGTTAATTAAGTTATTGGTCGAAACCGTATAAATTCTTGCTTTGAAAAAAAATTGCTGCTATGGCAAAAACCATTAAAAATAATACTGCCACACAAATTTTTGATATCTGCTCTCCTATAATATTAAAAAAAAAATTAAATATCTCAAAAACAGTACAAATTAAAGAGCATTGCTTTAAACTAAGCTATGTAGGTTTCTCACTGAGCCCACCACACGTAACCCACTTGTGCTTAGCTACTGTAACACTTCATTATTTTTAATGTTATTCCTTCCTTATTTACTTTGGTTGCAAATCATCGCAATTTCAGTCTCATTCACCCCACAAGGACAAATAATGCATGTTTTACAAACGAAGCAAAAGCGCTTTAATAACAGTCCTCCTACCCGCATAACAGCCTTTATATGCAACGCCATTTCCCTGTCTGGTAAACGTGGCATCTCTGAAATAAAGGAAATTTTAATAGCACTTGTTCTTACGGCAATGTCTATATTATTTGTCTTGAGTATAGGATATACAGGCGAATCAGGGGTTACCAATGCCATAGAAGAGTTCAAATAATTATTTAATGATCAATTTGGCAGTGTTGCCACATTGAAGTTCGACTGTAGCACTGTACTTCTCTGGCGTGCGATACTACAAAGGGCACATAGTAATAAGAAATCCGTACTTTTACAAGGAAAAGTTTTTAAACTAATGTCAAAAACATTTTAGTCTAGGCACTACAACAAGAATGTCGCAAGTCATTAAGCAGGTCAACATTTTCCAAATACCTGGGGACACTACAGGGATACATTTTTATGAGCAGACTGTTCGATGTAGAACCAAATAACCTTCGAAGGCTTTTTAAGTTTTACAAAATATTTTGTACTTTTACAAAACAATTTGGAAATTGAATGCCAAAATAAATAAATAAAAATAAAGACAATTGTGTTACTTCAACCAATTAATAAATTTTACATAAATTTAGCTGTAAATATACACGTGTAGTTCCAAAGCTAATTTGTTCATTTCGTTATGTTCATCCATTTTTGCTGCTTATAAGAACGTGAAACATGTAAATTTTTCTACACATTTATGGAAAATAACATTACTATGCGCATTTTATAATTAATTTTAAATTTGAACTTGATATAATTATAATTAATGTTTACAATTGTGCTGGGCCCGCACTTCCTTTCACGCAATTTGGTGAAGGTTCTACAAATGTATCGTTTACCAGGACTTAGCAGATCGTCAACTACAATATTGTGAATATTGACAGTGGCATTGTACCGACTGCGTCGGTGAACGATGTAATTTGACGACATTAGAAACAGTTCAGACATTGAAAGTTATCAAGAATTAACATATACTCAGCAGTTATATTTCAAACGTTTCCACGTATCCAGACTTTCATTACATACCTAATATTCCATTTATTGTTTTGGAATATTTTACGTCGCCGTTTGTAAACATGACATTCTTCGCCATAGATGTGATACAGACTAAACAGAGACACAGGTACAGGCAGTGCAGCTAGCTTCGTGCTACACCAACGCTATCGAGCGACAATGGCGGAACCTCAAGAAATATTCCCGAGAGCTGTATTAATATCATTTTCCTGTAATATTGTGAATTTCTGAAAGGAATTGTTTATATAATTAATATTGTTCTAAGCAAGACGTGTAATATTTGTATTGTGTTTTCGTTATGTAATTTCAGGTTTCGTAGTAATAATTGGTATATTGTGGTTTAACTTGTAATAGTTTCTCCGCCATGTTGGGCGGACTATTTCCTGTGATAATATTCATCCTCGCTTCTTGTATTTATACTTGTGTATTTGTAGTATCGGGGTTCAGTCGGCTTCCAGTGAAATGTAAGTGTTGCTTTATTATTCGTTGTTGTAAATGTGGAATGGGTTGTTATGCTGCAGGACTTGTAAATGATTATTTTGTGGTGCCTTGTTTAGTTTCTTGTTTAATTGTTTCTTGAGTTGAAGTCCTGTAGCATAATGGCCCAAGTCCTAGTGTTCGTTCGTGTCTTGTGCTGCTTGTTGTTGTTTCACTTTTGCCTGGTATATTAAAGTAACTTTCGCGTTCGGGATTTCAATAAGTAAACTCAAGTAATATGTAATATTATTCAGTAAGAGAGACAGAGAGAGAGAGGCAGACATTTATTTTTCTATTAGTTTCGTTTGTTGATAATCTTTGTAGGTGTGTAATTTGATGCTTGGATTTGACAGCGAATGTAAACCATTTCCGATCTTTAATAGTAAACCGATTAGATGTTTCGCATGCACCTTATGTGCCCGATTAAGATACCTGTGGGAGGGTGTAAGCTGTTAATGCATACTACTGAGGTAGGTTATGCTTGTGTTTGAGATTGTGTGTTGGGACGTGGTTCCCCAGAGTTTTAATTAGTATGTTTAGGGGCGTGTGTCCCCTGGAAGCTTTAATTAGTAAGTAAGTATGTTTAGGGGCGTGTGTCCCCTCGGTTTGCTGCTGGGAAGAGAGTCTCAGTCAGCCCTTGTTGTGTGAGCTAGTTCCCTATGAGGTAGTGCTAGCCTGTGTTTAGTTATTGTCTTTGCTACACCCTCCTCAGGGTTATCGACTAGGGCTTCTTATTATTTCATATTTGTTCAACTTTAAGTGAGATTCCATTTGCACGCCTGTTAATAGTATTTTTGTAAAATTAATGTTTAATGTTATTTGTTTCATTTTGAATGTTTTGATCCTTGGTTATTATTTGAGTTTGTATTATTTGCAAGGTTTTGTAACTGATGATTATGTTTTGGATTATTAATAAATCGCTGATGCGATTGAACCCGATCTTTGGTATTTACTTGAAGTTGTAGTAAATGGTAATTCCCTTTTTCATGTGTGCTATTAATTGTGACATTACTTGCAGATCATGCTGATCACTTACTAGTTTTGCTAGATTTGAGGTTATGAGTTTCCAACTTTGTTTGAGTTGAAATTATACCCTTGCCTAGGCGTAGCTTGCTAATTGTTGGGGATCGCAACCCTCGTTACTGCCTCTGCTGCTGTGATAATTGTTAGGTGCCATCACCATGTTGAGGTTAGCCCCGATGGAGGGGCGGTGATGGTACACAATAATATTTCACGAGTTAAAAAAATTTTAAACCGCGTGTATTGTGAATTATGATGTTTGTTGCATCTCATAAAAACTTAGTTATTTCTGTAACAGTCATTAGTACGTCATGTTAAATTTTCGTCCGAGTAAAATTAATTGATATTACTCCATCGAAAATCAATAAGTGTAAACAATCTATGGTTAGGTATTTCAGAAACACATAGGTTATAACGTTTGTTAAATCCTGTCTACATCAACGATGCTACATATTTGTCGTGTAGTTATCTCAGTTCAAAGATACTATTCATACAATCTTAACAGTATTAATTTACATTAAAGTTTTTTGATAGTAAAATTGGAAAGGACTTCACTTGAAATTTTTTGGAAAAGGAAAAAGTTTATAAAATATGAGAATTTTAACGAGTTTTGACTACCCAGTCTAAGCCTTCTACAAACAGCAAAGCATATTGGCAACCCTACTTGCGTACTTCGCATACGCGATGGCTGCAACTATGCATTGCGCATGCGCATGAACATACACTACGATGTAGAATAGGACGGGCTCTATCTGTGTAACTAAGTACGGAATTCTGTCTGGAACCAGCGCAGTGCTGCTTGTACTGAATTAGGTAAGGTATTTGGTGCTGAATTATGGATAGCGTGTATCAGGCTTAACGTACATATCGAGGAAATTATGTATGTAGGCCTATATAAAATATTTATTTGCTACAGCTAATTATTTTCACCTGATAGTAATTTTTGGGTTGTAAAATTTACCGAATGGTTTTAATAATTTTCCTGAAAATTTTTTGCGTAAGTCAGTTTTATTGGTGTTTCAGCGGGAAGCGGAGAACGAAAATACGCACACAAATATATTAAACCGTTATACAGTCGGAATTACTTTTTGGAATATATTGGCTAAAACACGACATGAAAAAATACCGCGTAATAATGTCTCAAACACATGAAAAATATCGTCCCTTTTTGGTTCAGCCTGGGATCGAACCCACGACCCCTGTGTTGTAAGCAACTTTACTGGTTTGTCATTAAATTAACTTATTTTATAATACTGTAGTGTTATTGAAATATAGAAAATACAGTCGCCGCCCGGAAGCCGATTGCTCTAACACAGATGGGAGCTATCCTGCGAGATGCTACATACCACAAGTGTGAGCAACGGCTCGGGTTTCGCTGACCATAACCACTCGGCCACGGCCACATTCAATATATTGTCTTGTACAATACTGCTTATATACACAACAATGTGTCCTTGTGTCTTAACACTGCTTTCTTAGCTTCTACCGGAGGCTCAAAGATGGCGAGCAGCGTGCTAGCATTGTTGTGAAATAATTGACGGCTTTACGCAAAGGAGCTGACATCTGGTGGTGGGATATTGTACTAATTTAACAGTTATAACCAATGTTATGGCCGTAAGGATATATAGTGCAGAGCGTGTTATCTCTATAGGGCTTTCGCTGACCGTCCACTTCATGACCAGCCGCAGGCGATAGTGCTTTGTTATGCTTCCGCGCAGGCGCAATGGCCCGGATTTGAAAATTGTATTCATCATGGCGTCCGTTTGTGGTACACGTACATATTAAAAATAACGAAGTTTTATGCACCCGGTTGCCAAGATAAATCGTCTTCAAAGCACAGGTTTCCTGCGCTTTACGATCATTATCGATTTGAGGTTTGGAAGAAACTCACAAAGTCGCCCAGATTTACTCAAATGAGTAATAATGATATTTACAGAAAATTTAAGATTTGCAGTTTGCATTTCAGAGCAAACTGTTTTAGCCCTAGTACAAAGCAGCTCAACGCAGACTCCCAAGCCTGAATATACCAGGCAATAATTTGTTACATAAATAATTTCCATTTTGTTTGCTTTTTAATAAATTCATCTGTTAGTCTTGGTTACTTGTTTCACTGAGGCACACTCAATTATTTTTTACAGAGATGCCCCTTTTTATAATTTTTAATGGTCCTAGCATACAATTTTCTGTTCCCATACTCACAGTTTTCTGTACCTCTGCCCCATGTCCCTGCCCTACAATTTTTACTGCCTCTGCCTTATAATGCTCCTGTATTACAATTTTCTGTACCCCTGCCCAAAATTTTTTGTTCCTTACCCAATCATTTTCAGTGTTCCTACCCCAAAATTCTCCAACCTTGATTGTCTTATTTCCTTAAAATGAAGTAACACTTTTTTTTCTATGTAATTTTCGAATTTTAACGTATGATTTTGGAATTTGAAGATATCATAACCATCTATAATATTTATTCTTCCGTACTCGAGGGTAGAAACCATTCTGTTAATGGCATTTCTATGCAAAATTTTCCAAAGAACGAAATGTTACGGAAGAATTGGACGAATGTGTTGAAAATCTGCAAACCTGTTTGTAAGTCCATGTATGTTTGTGGAAATAATTATTTTTAAGAAAGATGATTTCTGTTGCAATGGTAAGATGTAATTATGTATATACGTAACTGGTATAATAAATAATGGAAAGCTATATATTTATTTTTATGTGAGACATGATGAGGTGGGTTGGACAGGTTTACAAAGTACGGTGCTCTATGTTGTTTAGTAATACAAATTTAATTATTACATGCATTTAATTTAGGTCTGATGAGGCGTCCATCAATCTTCTAGGTTTGAAGAGACAGTGCTATTTCATTCGTAATTTTACTACTGCATTTCAATAAATGTTTTGCTTTTAATATTTCTAATCCCTCGATAAACGGACGCTTAAAATCTCCTACATAATCCATAATTTCATACATTTCCACAACAGGCTCAAACATCTTCAAATTTCAAAATTGAGGGGTTGATAGCAAAAACGTTACAAGTCAAAAATTCAAGAAATTGAGATATATGCACAGAACCAATGGTGTGGGATAGTTGCATCAGTGGGTGAAATATTACAGGCAAGAAAGAAACATGTCAGAAGAGAGAAAGGGCCAAAGAATTAGGCATTCTGCAAAAACGTAACATGTCAATCACTTTTCCAGCAG
>PNEQ01018824.1:0-32105 GCA_003012365.1 Medauroidea extradentata | reverse complement strand
TAAGTAAATATTTTGAAGTGTATTAAATACAGACAGGTCGAGTTCGTCATATGTTCTTTCACTAATGTTGTATTCAAATAGGAAAATACACGGAACTACGTACAATAAATCGCTACCAACCATACAAGCAGTAAAGTAACTCTTGTTAGTGGTGATGTATATGCAGTAACGGCTAGTGATTTTTTTCAAAGGTTAAATCATTAGTGCTCACTTTATTCCGAATGGCCTATATAAAAAGTTGATAAGGTAGATATTTGGAATGTCAATTTTAATAACTTTTATTTTATAGGACCTCTTTGACAAATAAATTAAACATATTATGTTACATCGGTAACCTTCAAGGTTGGGTGTTTCTTTCATTGTTACTTAATAAGTCATTTAAACCAACTATTAAAACATCCAGCAATGCTTAATCGTAAACCGGGAACCCCCTTGACATGCAAAGCAGTTATTATTTACATACGTGACAAATTACGCGATAACGGGTGCCAATGCCTGATAAGTAAAGAAAATTGTGATGTGTATAACTTTGATGTAAAACATACAAATGAATCATGCAAGAATATCTGTAAATTCAAAGTTGATTCGATTACATTAGAAAACAAAGAAGTTCAGTGACATTTTAAACACACATGTTCATTGATAACAGGCCTTATTCACCTTTTGAAATATTGTTTGTTCAAGTATTTTTAATATATAGTAGAATCCTGTTATAATGTTTCTGAAGAGACTCAAAAAATGTTTACATTATAAATGGGAAAACATTATAAGAGGGTAAAATCCTATTATAAAGCTGTTTTAGGTACCAAATGAAGGTAGCATTATAGCCAGGAAAACATTATAAGTGGGAACATTATAACAGGGATCTACTGTATTAATTAAATTGATTGCACATTTACTAAAACATGCAAGTGAAGTGTGTTTAGACAGATATAACTTGTTTTGTTTAAGTAATGTAGTATCAATTTCATTTGTGTTTCGTGTGATAGTAGCTTTTATTTACTATATACATATAAAAACTTCTTACGTGTTCATCTATGACTATATATTTCAGGAGCTTTGTTCGTAAAATGAGGAAATCTTTTTTCAGCCTATCAGATGATTAAAATAATATATTTTTGTAATGAACGTTGACATTTCAATATATCCTTTGTTTGTTGACGAAAAATTAAGTGGAAATCAATTCATCCGGTGTTTAAAGCAACTGAAATAAACATCTGAATTAATTTTGTTTATTAATACAGCAATGGGTTATGCTTTTGGCTAAAATTAATATTGTTTGAGTACTTTCACTAAATAGCTGTGTGAAACCAGAATAGTTAACGTTGTTTAATAATAGTACATGTATTGTAACTTTTTTGTGGCTTGGTGATTTACATTTAAGATGTTCTGGTTATTTAAATTTGCAAGCTTGAAGCCAATGAGACTTTCTCTAAAATTTTACTGAGATCATCTATGTTATCAGCATGGAAAATCTAGCCCACAAAGGTGAACTTTTTACATTTGCAAGTGAGTTGAGGTAACTACAGTTATTAGAAAATCATACATTTGAAATGTTGGCGAAAACATTTTCTCACAAAATAGCTTCATCTGCGACATCTTCCTTCAGTACACCAGCCGGCACTTGGCGTGTCTGATACGGTTTGTTTTGCTCGGACATATGGCTTATTTATTTAAATTGTGTTTTGGGCCAGTGTGTACAGTATAAGTATTTATTCGGGTCACAACCCACTTCTGAAATAGTTACTGCATGCCCAGAACTTCTGAAAAATAGCTTCTATACACCGCCATTTTGGAAGGAATGAAAACTTTAATATTCACTTAGATAATAAGTAGTTTCCTTCTCTCCAAATCTGTTAATAAATCTTCAGCAGAATTTTGTTTACCACACACATTTCTACTGTTTGAAACATGGGTAAATATTCAGAATTACTTTAATGTAGCTGTTTTCAAGTAGCCCATTGTATTTACATATTGCTACATTGAGACATTGTTTAATAATGGCCAGTATTACAAATAAATAAAAATATACAACATGTTCATTACACCTGTTCCAAAAATGGCACTTGAATATCAATCCAGTGTTACTTTGCGCCCTTGTGTTTTTAACTCGTTTTCCCCACATATCATACATGCATTTTAACACTGAGCTACGTAATGCATGTAAAAACGTGAAAAAACTATTAAAGTAGAAACTGTTCGGTAACGAAGATATTGTACTGTAATTAACGGACAAGTTATATCATATTTTGTCGTACTGGCATAACTAGCTGCTAATACAGACGTCCCACACTTCACTCCTTAGTTTGGGTGATGGCATACAACACACAGTCAGTACTTGAGCGTGTTGTTGCTCTAGTTGAATAGGGAGGTTTTGCAGCTAGTCAAGCCGGTGCACATTACAGCGTGTCATCTCGGACTTTGCAGAGGAGGATCAAAAGTATAACGAGACTGGTCAAATTGATAGGAGTCATGGTACGGGGTTAAAAAGTGTCTTTCTAATCAGGAGCAAGACACAGCTTTGGTTGCTTGCTCTCGAAGAAATGCATTACAACTGAAAAGGACGGTCGATTTTCCCGGCAGCACCCAAACAATACGAAGGAGATTAAAATTTGCAGGTCTACATTCCTGTAGAGCTGCTGTAAAAGAACGGCTGTGTGACGACTATAAAATATACAGGCTTGCATTTGTCGAGTTAAATTCTGATTGTTATCTGATTGATGTAATTTTCTCAGACGAGTCAACTTTCAGCTCGGCAAATAACGGGCCTGTATTAGTCTACAGGCCTAAAGGAAAGTGACATGATGCACGATATAGTTCATCTAGTCGTCGCTCTGGAAGAGTTTCTGTGGCATTTTGGGGCTGGATGTCATCATACAGAGCTGGGGTACTCCATCGAATCGCAGGACATCTTAACAGTGACCAATATATACATATCATGAATGATGTAATAGTTCCAAGTGTCAGAATGCATAATCCCGAAGAAGTGATCAAGTTTCAACAAGATTTGTCGCCCATTCACACAAGTCAACCTGTACAGGATTGGTTTTCAAGACAGCCAGACTGTATTACTTGGCCTCCTCGGTCACCAGATCTCAATCCAATTGGGAATGTTTGGGCAGAGTTAACGCGCACAATGACAGAAAACTGGCCAGACCCCCCCACCCGACTCCCAAGATGCTCTTTGGGATGTAATTCTTAACGCTTGGGAAGAACTTGCTAGGAGTGAAGGCTATTTTAGACGTCTAGTAGACTCTACTTCATTAATGGAGTCAAATGGTAACTGGACCTCATACTAAAAACCCTCGTATGTAATCAGTCTTTTTCAGGAATACATCTAAATACTCAAAAAGTTTGTTTGTTTAATGTTTTTAGGGCCACGAAAACAAAATGGTTCGTAAATGTAAGTATATTTAAGACCAAGTTCTTACGTCGGATTTGAACCTCGGTTCCACTGGGAAGTTTACACACTGGGTCACGACATGTAAGTTGTAAGATATCACATGATGGTACTGCAACCAAATAATAAGATTGCAATATGTCCTGATGGCTACTGTTTACTAAACGTAGAGCACTGATGTATTGGATAACTATGTAAAATAACAATTCTGATAATAATAAGTAAAGTTTCTTTCGCACGTTCTAATGTGGGTCATATAATTTAGGTGAACGGGTTTACTGACTCATTCACAGTCAAACCGGAAGAAAAGAAAATTACTTTATGCAGAAATATCACGAATACAGAAATTCTAGTATTATATTTTAAAACAATATATTGCTAAATTATGTTCAGGTGATTTCTATTGTTTATGAATATTGTTCTGCATGTTATTAAAACATAAGTGTTGGTAGGGAAGAGGAGTCTCTCTATATATTCCACTGATTCATTTATGTAATAACTACAGTCACTATGATGAAGAATTGTAAGGTTGTTTAGGGCCTACTTGCATATTATTCGAATCAGATATGCATTTTTCTTTCAGTGGAACTGAATAGCTTTTTTTTTTTTTTTTTGTTATTTAGCAGCTTCAAAATCAATGCGTGTCTCGTCAAATAATTGTATTTAACTATCTCATATATCATGCGGAATAAGTAGTTTTTTAACACTGACCTAATGTGAGAGGAAATATCAGCTGAGTACAGTTTTATTTATTTTTGTCCTTATTATATGGCTTTACTTAGCAACTGCATTTTCTCAAAAGTAAAATGAAAATAATTATTGTTATGTTGATTATTCGTTCCAACTCCGAGATTTAGACCAGCAAATCCTGCAATATGTACTGTACATATATTACATAAAATATGCCATAATTTTAATTGTCATGTTAGTTAACAGCCAACCATATTGTGAATAAATGTAAAACATAATTACATTGTCATATCATCAGTGTATGCCCACACTTCCAGTGGCGGCTCGTAGGTTGTTGTCAGGTGAGGCTGCAGATAGTCCAAACTGGACAGGTTGAGTGCTAGTTGACACTATAACCACTGACACGCTGGTATGTAGGTGCTGCATATTACTGAGTGATCGTAAACGAATCAGTTGCAAGTAGTACATCTTTCATCACTATTGGTATACTGCGTGTTCATCAGAAGAGTACAGTGCTGACTATCTGCAGCCCCACCTGAAAATAACTCACGAGCCGCCACTGCACACTTCTTTGGCGTCCCTCTGCAGTCTTAACACATTTCTTAGTGCCTTTATGGGTATCTACGACAGTGCAATGCAGTACTACTTTTTTAATGATCGAAATAGCTGATAGCAATAAGTGTAGGTCTTGCGGCCTATCTTTAGAGGTATGAACTCGTCGTTTGAAAATGTTTGGTTCATAAAGATACTAAGAGAAGTGTTAGACTGTAGAGGGACCCCAAAGTAGTGTGAACATACACTAATAAAATGTCAATGTAATTATGTGTAAAGTCTATTTCCAATATGTTTGCTAGTTGACTAACACGACCATTAAAAATGTTACAAATTTTACGTAACATATGTAAATATTGCAGGATGTGCTAGTCTTCTATATAAAATGCATAATATTACTGATGCTTTTGGATAAAAATTCATTTAAAATTAACTCTATATAAGTAACAAATTAAAATTAAGTATGTGTGTGTGTGTGTGTGTGTGTGCATGCACATGTGTGTGTGTAAACTTTTTATGTTAATATTCTAATTGCAATTTACAAAAATAATTATCTCATAATTCCACTTAAAAGCTAACGCGTACGATGTACTGTTAATCTTTAATAATGTTATAAATTATGAATAATCATGTGTATTTGATTCAGACTACTATGTTGCAAATAAGGATATTTGAACAATACATAAAAATATAACAAAGGTATTTAGAATAGTCTTGAATCATCAGCACCGATAATTGATTTTTGGGCATGAACGCAACATGCTGTAGTAAATTATGCAAAATGGACATTTTTTTTTACGGGTCACAATATTATCATCTACTATGAACTGCTTGACATGATCGGTAATTTATTGTTTACTTATTATGAAAATTGTAATGTCATATAGTATGTTATAAGTTTGGTGCAAGTATTTAATGGAAATAACTTACTTTACCTAGAATTTTAAATGCATTGTGCTTCATAATATTACATTGTAAAAGACAAATGACGCAGGTGAAATTTGTTGTCTTGTATTATTAAACAATTAAAATGCCAGTGTGAACAATCCATAATTTGTAGTGTTCTTATGACAATTAGTAACTTACAATTCAATAATACTATGATGGTTTAAAGTTACAGCTCTTTGGTTTCTTTGTTTTAAATAAATTATTCTGTTGATAATTTGTTCTTACCTGAATACCACACGTATATCTTGTATTCACAAACTTACGACAATTATCTTCAGCTTTTGTTAACGTTATAGTAGGAATAAACTTGACTTTATATTTTGGGTTTTTAATAGTTATGAATGAAATACATGATAAATACTTATTTCATTTTGAACATTGTCATTCTTAATACATTTTTTCTGTGGGGAAAAAAAATTCTAGTCAACGCGATTCGAACCGGCATCTCAAGAAGGGTACGAGAGTGTTGTGAGGAGCTCGTTGGATTGTTACGATTTCAATGTGTGCCTCTGTATGCTGCCAAAGATACCCGAAGTGGGACTTAGACAAATTTCTGGCCTGTGGAGAGGCAACATTTTTTGTGTGGCCGAGTGTACATAGGTATATCATTAAAATATAAAAACTACTCTATGAATACAGTATATGTGACTGTTTTTTTGACGAATTCTAGGATATGCATATCATTTTCCTGATTTCTTACAGTTTTGCGTCCTCGGAACGCTTTGCTCATTGAAGCTGCATTTTTAACTTGTTTGCTTTAGCCCGCCTACGATGCATTTTCTTTACGTCAACACCAAATTTCCGCTAAGCTTCCACATTATTTGTAGTTTATGCATATCTTATAACGTCACTTTGAAATTGGTGTAATAGCTACGCCTAATTCCTCTGCTTGTTGAAGCTTTAACTTCTAAATTATCAGCCGTTACGAACAAACACTAGGCATTTGTATGCACAACTTTTTAGGTTACGATATGAAATGTTTCCGTTTACTCTCACCACGTTCATTGACCGTGATTCTCTCATTCTCTTGTTATGGTGCCAACATTTTATGATTCAATGGCTACATTCCCTAAGTCCATAGAAATTCTTGACGTAAAAACATTTACGTTTAATTTTGGCATAAAATAAAATTATTTTAAGTAAAATGAATATGAATCAGCCATAAAACGTGTATTATTGCAAATAGGTTGTGTTGTTCTTGTTACTGTAAATGTATAACGGTATTTGTTTATTCGGGTTACAACTATAAGTTGCCACCACTGGCGCCATTGATATTGATTTTCTTCTGTGTACTCGTGTTTTGTATTGTATTGTTCTTTATTTCTCATAAGTACACTACAGTGTGTACAAAACATGTCAGAATTAATAATAAAAGAAAACTAAAAAATATTTATAGAACACTTAGGTCTATCCTATAAAATTCCTCAGCATTGTAAAGCCTCATCTGTTGTAAAGATTTCTTCATCGTTAATTTGAATTTATTCTGAGGCAAAATTTTATCATGGTTAGGTGGCATATTAAAACATTTGATACCCTGATATAAAAAACTGCTGTGCATCAAAGTGAATTTACATCTTTTAGTACATAAATTATGTCTATTTCTAGTGTTACAAGTATGTACAGAGGTATTTTCTTGTATACAACAAAGATTATGTTTAGTAAACATTAAGAGGTTTGGTATATATACTAATAAAGACAAAGTCAAAATATTTAAACCAATAAATAGTGAGTGAGCATAATAATGTGCTCTACTAATAATTCTTGCAGCTTTCTTTTGCAGTTGAAATAATCTAGTTAATAAGTGAGAATTTCCTCAAAATACAATGCCATGAGATAATAAACTATGTATATAAGCATAATAAACACTTAACAAAATATCTGTGGTAAGAAAATTTTGTGAAGCTTAAGTTTGTTCAGTGAGATCTGTACTTAAATCAAAATTATTGTCTCTACAGAGACTCAAGCCTAGATCATCAGCAAAACGGTAACTGTGAACAAGATTAGACAATAATATAGATGGTAAGACATTAATATACAATATAAACAGGATTGATCCCAGAATGGATCCCTGGGGAATACCACATTTTACAGGTAAAAAAGATGAACCTTTACCGTTAACATATGAATATGGTTTAAACAGATTTAGTGTAGCATTATGAATACCATCGAAAGATAATTTGTCAATTAACACATCATGTTCCACTGTCAAATGACTTGGACATATCGAACCCCATTAAGGCAATAATTTATTAGGTGCTGAACTGCATCTATCGTACTACAGTTTTTTCTAAAACCAAACTGTCTATTGAATAACAATACATGTTTTTCCAACTATGAAATTAATTGTTTATACTGTGACATGCACTGGCACGTAGCACTTACTTGGCCTCTTAGAGAAATTAACATTAAAAGTCTATTCAAAATATAAAATTTAACTGTTAAAGCAAGAGAAAAATATTTAATTGGACGTGTCAATTTAGGGAGGAGGTCGCAGAAGAGCAGCACTACCACAATACACTTATTTTTCCAATCTTAATGGTACCATTTTGAACCCTTTTACTTTTTATTAAAACAATATTTTTAGAGGAATTGTTATTTCTTAGGGCCTAAATTAATAGTTTCAAAAAAGTTATATACCTACTATCTTATGTTCTGATTGCTATAAACACAGGACCAATTTATATTTTTTAAAAATATAGAAAAATAAAAAGAATTAAAATGGTTTTATCTCGCACCAAAGAAAAATAAGTTTGCTGTACAATCATCAGAATTAAAAATGCTGACATTAAAATCAGCAGTAAATATAAAGTGTAATGTATATTGAATAATAGTCACAAAAATTAAATTCAGTTTGACATAAGAAACAGACAAATCACTGGCAGGAGATCTATAAATACTGTATTAGCAATGACTAGATTACAACTAGGCAATAGAACAGGGTATGATTCACAAATAAGTTCTTCAGAAAAAATAGTAATTTTATCATAGGGAGTAAATCTAATAGTACTATCTTTAACCAGAATCAATGATCCACCATGAATTTTATTCAGTCTGATATATTGAGAAGCACTTTGATAACCAGATATATAAAGATTACACATGTCGGTCATTGTTAACCAATGCTCAGTGATAGGAAACACATCACATCTATTTTGATTAGCTATCAGATTTGTAATACGTATTGTCCTTGTTCAGTATGGAGTACACATTCCAGTACAGCAAAATAAAGGGAAATAAATTACCATTTAAAGTAGGTTTCATTTTTCCAACAATTTTTTGATTGTAATAATTAGGATGTCCCCTGTTAACACAACTATTTAAATTAAGGTTTATATTTAAATTATGTATAATTTATATTTTAATTTCACTAGTATTGTCTACGTCTAACCTAAATAATTGTCGCTAATCCCGGTTTCACCAGACTTTTGATTTTCACCCAATTTTTATTATTATTATTTTTGGGAAAATTTATTATAGTAAATGATCATTAATGGCAATATTTCATTTTTACAAATTGTGTACTGTAAATACCACATGTTACGAGCAAATAAAATTGACACAGCTCGTTAAATACAAAAAATAACAAGAATGAGCTTTTGAAAGCTATGTGCTACAAGTGACCTTAGCCATGTAATTTAAAATATGATACATGATTGGAGTTTTGAGTGTTTACTAAATTTCACAGTTGGAAAAATTATTAATTCCATGTAAGTACCGCATAATTTTATATCAATGAACCGTTAACATTTTGAAGCAATAAGTGATTGTCTATGAAACTCATATGTTTAGTTATACTATTTTTGTTGTTCCCCCTTTATTGGCCGACTCTAGATTTCAAGGTTGACAAAATTGGCAAAAAAGATTGGCCTATCATGGGATGGGACCAATACAGAAATTACTGGATACATACTAAACTACTTTAGACTCTTAGTTAGAGCCATGTTTTATACTTTGGTTCATATCATATTCAAGAAAAATTATAGGGTTACTGCATAAAGTCTTGGATATTTAGACAAGGACATACATAAAGCCTGCACACAGGTTCAGTACCTTGCACGTAGCGGCAATAAGACACTTGATGCACATGCTAAGGTCACTCATGTTGTTCCCTTGCTTACAGGTCTTATAACACATATAATCAATTTTTTAAGACATTTATCTTCTACAAAACCTTAGTAATACTATTTTTCAACCATGCAGGGAGCTGTTATATAAGTTATTTGTAAACAGACGTCACTCATACTTATTCAGCTCGGGCAGGTGCCTTCCTAAATGAATGATGTGAATATAATAGAATATGAAGCAGTATTTTTCCATCTGTTCACATGACCTGCATTCTTATTATTTAAATAAAACTTTGGTGTTACAGTAGTGAATGATGAAAGTGAGCCAAACCAAGAAGAAATATGTTCTCATGTACGAGCTAGTATCTTGCTCATCTTACTCTTCCTTTCACCATTCTTCTTGCCCGTACACTTTACCACTGTTAAGTGTGGTTGCTGAAGTGACTTCTTGGACATAGTTTGGGAAATTTTGTGTGAAATTTTAAAGAGTTGAATAAATGTTATATACATATACTAGCCTACTGCATTTTTGTTGTCAATGTTGAGATTATACTCTGGAAAACTAACATAAACATTGTGGCTAAATTGAAGCTTGGATAGTCGTTATGTTCTGGCAAACAAGAACTGTCAACCGAAGGATGAATGTATAGAAGACAGGAACATTAAGTGAACTGTTTGATTATTTCTTCTATCGTCACGCAAGGTTCACAACACGGTTCAGCAGCCACTAATCAGAGCTGTTTGTTATACCTGACGCCGGCCGCAGGGCCAGCATATGGGTTAAGCCCATAACGGCTAGAGTGTGTCCTTTTCCACCCACCCAAAAGTATTCTCAGACTCTCCCGTAATCGTCCGCAACCCTACAGTGTGTATGCATACCAAATCATTCAGTGCAAAGTGTATTGTGTATCAAACAGCAGTGTATAGTGGGTGCCGAAGGCCATCAAGGGTTACCACGTTCGCTATGTTTACTTTCGTGTTTTCAGCAGACATTTAGAAATGCATCATTCAATATCAGCAAAATATGTAACACCATTTATTATGTAATTTAGTGTGTGCCATTTTCATAAAATATTAATATTTCACACGCACAAGGTACCGTAAGTGTGTAAACCCTGTAGCGAGGCAAGGAGCCCCTACTGGCTGCCTTCCTCGTGGCAGTTCGTCATCGTCTTCTGGAGAGGTAAGACGTCTGTCGGTGTGCTCATCATCTTTTGTTTCACTGATTGTTAGTTTCCCATAGTCTCGTTAGTATACCGGTTCACCTTTGCTTAGCACACGTTACCACATATTCCCCATTGCATTGCGCATCCGCTTAACCTAATAATTGTGACCATTTTGGTATTTTTTAACTTAAACACCGCGTCGGATTCACCACCGCCACGTGGTTAGGGACTTTTGTATCGGGAGCCATCGACATTTATCCTTCACCATACGAGGTTCGTTTTGGTATTGTTTTATTTAGCATAATTTTGCACACGCGTTGCTAGGGTTATTTTGTATTTGTGTAACATTTTAAGGGCGTGTTCTGGTCCTTTACTCGACCAGGGAAGCTTGTTCCCGTTCCTAAATTGACAATAATACTAATGCGGGAAAACATATGCCCCGAGAGTTGAACACTGTGAACAAGGGCTGACAAAGAATGTACTTGACAACAGACGATTTTTGGTTAATACTGGCATTTATTAATGGCAAAATTCAAATACATTAGAATCACAAGGTTGGAATTACACAAAATCTCAAGCAGCACAAAAGACATTACATTAATAAACTTCTCGCTCTGAATGCTTGACAAAATACACGCGACACCCCGTTCGACGCACTGACGACCCCAACACGACAAAAAATCGAAAGAACTCGCAAACTAAACCAACAAGGGGACCAAGCGACTTACCGATTGCACACACGACGGTGCCTTGCCGTGCAATCCTGTTAAAAAACACTGAAATACGAGAACTTACGTAGTCGGACCGTCGGGGTATCAAGCGGAGTCGGCGAAAACCAAGGCACGACGAGCCCGGGCGAAGGCAGGCGCAAGAGTGAAGAGCCCCTCCCGGCTGGTCACCACTCCCAAACCCCAGCAGGAGGGGAAGGGAGGGGAGGCCCAGCCGAGGAGTGTCGAGCGCGCCCGACCAACGAACGAAGGAGCCAGAGGATCTGGCACTACAATCAAACCGCCTGGTCGTTGCGAGCGGACCACCTGGCGGGACAAACCCTCATCTGTCACTCGGGAGGACTCAATCGAACCGACGGCACGGGAAAGGGGCGAGGCGGGGAGCTATCCCACCACAACCCCCCCCTAAACCGTCGTAAAGGGTCCAAAGTCAACAAGTCCACAACCTCCTCCGAGTGCCCCGGTCTCATCTAGGGCTGCCGAAGCCATCACCTAGACCGGGAACGGGACGCCCGGGACCACGCTCCGACCATCCTCTGGAACTCTCCCGCCCGCCAGCCGGGGGCACAATTAAGCCGAAGGCGAAAACTGACGATCGGTATGCACACACACAAAAACTGTCTTATCAAGACATTCAGAACAATTGATAATACAATTCCTGAAATGGAAACCTGTACATTAGTAAACACTGCGCAAAATATCAAATACCGATTCTAAAATTAAAAAATCATGAAGCAAAACACATTAAAACAATGCCAAAAACAATATCTTAAAAAGATGGTATCAAAAATATACAATGACAGCTATTGATAATCAAAATTCTTGGAACAAAGAGTCTGTCCACACCACACGTGCTCACAAACAGCTTTCAAATATGATACATTAAAACCTCACATCTTGTACCTTAGTAGGGCGGGGGTTCATACAAAAATGAACCATAACAACAAATCCCTGATACATTAAATGCGTGTTTACCCGTAATGGGTACAAAATCTTAACAGTTCCATTATAGAATTAAATTTATACACATATAAATATTAAATATACATAAAAATCAGCTGACTCAATAAATACAAAACACAAAAAAAAAACAGGTTTTTTACACTCACATCCGGAGTGTACCACATTCTCAACTCGCGTGCATCCTGTCATCTGTCTCAGGTCGGGTCGTCTGGTGTCGGGTTAGTACTCAAAACCACTACCCCCACAACCCCTGACACACTCACTAAATATGCACACCAACACAAAACACAAAGACAGTACCTGTACTAATCACATAGACTACAAAAAACACAAATACACACACACGCTGCCGCCTACACACATAACATTGAAACGTCATGAAAAAAAAAACACACAACACGACTCTTGCGCTCTGCAATAGGGTTCGGGGTAACGGAGCAGAGCCGGCCGAAGGTAGAACCCTGTTGCTACCTCAAAGAAACAATCTCCACTCCTGAAACAAAACTCGGAACTCCTCACATTAATCTCCTTCCGGATCCGGAGCATGTTTCAGGTGCAAAATATGCGCTTTTCGCACGACACGACCGGAGTCGTGTTCCTCCAAAAGAACGGTATTGGGCCCCGAAAGCCTCAATACACGGAAAGGGCCAATGTACCGCAACAGCAGCTTACTACCCAGCTCATTAACTTTAGAAGGCAGCTGAAAATTTTGGCAAAAAACCAATTGTCCCGCTTGGTAATCACCAGCAACCCGCTGAGCATTTACCCTCTCCTGCAAGGTTTCCCGGGCCTCGGCCAAATGGCCTCTCACCTGATGCGCCAGTAACTCACGCTGGGCCCCAGACATTGGGCGAGAAGGCGAGGGGATACCCCAAACATTCAACAAATGGTGAATCAAATCACGCTCCAATAAGGCCCTGGCGGGAGAAACTTTAGTGGCAGAATAGACCGCCAAGTTGAATCCCATATTCACGAGATCCAAATCAACGTCCTACTTGTGCTGCAAATCATGATGCAAGGCCGACAACGTCGCCTTCAGGTTGCGATTGAATCGCTCCACCTGGTTGCAACACGGATAATAAGGGCTACTGGTAAAGTGATTCATTCAGAGACCATCTAAAACACATATCCTTAAACTATGCGGAGCAAAAATACGTTGCGTTGTCGGTAACAAAGTTGATCGAAGGCCCAAAAAACCCCCAAACCCTATCGGTCAAAGCCCGCACTATCGTGGCGCTTTTAACATCCCTGATTCCCAGCAACAAAACTAATTTGGTGAGGATGTCCATCACGACCAGAATGTACATATTGCCCTTCGCAGACCTAACCAAGGGACCGAACACATCGCAGTGTAAGGTCTCCCAAGCAAAGTTGACCTCATTCGCGCCATAGAGCCCAACATTGGCGTTCTTAGCGGATTTCACCTTGAGACACAGCTCACAATGCCGAACATACCGTCGTACATCTCGATCCATCTGAGGCCAGTAAAATCGAGGCCGGATTTTATGTCGTGTGCCTTCACGCCCCAGATGACCCCCAAAGGGCGAGGCGTGATAGTAAGCCATGAGCTCAGCACGGGATACACTGGGCACAAACAAACGGTTAGCTCTACCGTTTTTCCCCACAAAAAATAAATATCCGTCTTTTACTCGAAAAGAAACGGCAGCGCCGCGATTAAGGCTGGCAAAAATTTCCTGACAATCAGGGTCACCGTCCTGGGCTTCTCGCAATCTCACATAAAATGAACCATGCGTGGTAAACGTAGAGCATAAGGCTGACAATTCTTTGGGTTCACACTTGTAGTCCTCCGGGCAATACATCCGGGACAGCGCGTCTGCTGCCACGTTGCTCGCACCGGACACATGTTGAACCACAAAATGAAAACGCAACAGACGAAAAGCCCACCGCCCGAGCTTGCCCAAGTCATTAGGATGACTCAACAACCAGGACACGGCCTGATTGTCGGTGCAAAGGTCAAATTCGGCAGCGGTGAGAAAACACTCGAACTTGGAGGTGCCCCAAACACAGGCTAGAGCCTCCTTCTCAAACGCACTTAACCTGCGCTCTGACTCTGTCAGAGCTCAACTGGTGAAGCCGACCGGTACAACCATACCGTCGCGCAACTGACCTAGTTTCGCCCCTAACGCGACACTAGAGACATCCACATGTAACACGAAACGCAGGTCAAAATTAGGTAAATAAAGAGAAGGAGCAGTCACCAAACTGTCTTTTAGTTTCTGGAAACTCCGCTCCTGTTCAGAGCCCCACATAAAAGGTACGGTCTTCCGCCGCAGCATATTAAGAGGGGCTGCCAACTCAGAAAAATGGGGGTAAACCGAGAGTAATACCCTAACAGGCCGATGAACCGGAACACACCCTACACAGTGATAGGCCTAGGGAAGTGCACGATCGAACTGACCCGCCCAAGGTCCAAAACTAACCTCCTGGCCGACACTACATATCCCAAAAATTTCACCGTAGAGGAGGCCCACGTAACCTCGGACGGATTTACCGCTAACCCAGCAGCTCACAGACACATCAATACGTGTTTCAAATTATCCATGTGTTTGTCAAATGTTTCACTATAGACGATAATATCATGTATATAATGGTAGACAAAACGGAATTTCAGATCTGATAAAACATGATCCAACACTCTGGACAGCACTTGTGTTCCAAAACACGCACCCATAGGAATTCTATTAAATTCGAATTGCGCCCATTGGGTCGAAAACGCTGTATATTTATTTATTATGAAAACTCGCATTTAGGTCAATATTGGAGAACACTGAAGCCTTCCCCAAATGCTGAAGCGCGTCGTCCACTGTGAGTGCGGGGAAAGGGTCCAAATTGATTTTTTTATTTACAGCACTCATATTGGTCACAAGACGGTAGCCCTGCCCACTACCCTTTTTAACCAAAAATGTGGGACATGAGTAGTCCGATGTTGAGGGAGTAATTACCCCATCTTTCAACAATTTATCAATTATTAAACGCATAATTTGCAACTTAGGCGGGCCAAAAACGTAACTGCGTTCTCTAACGGGCACGTCGTCCCGCAACCCAACCCGATACGGCATAACATTACAACGTCCAATTCCGGAAACTCACTCAACAACCCTTCAATGACTGAGCGCTCACCAGTATTGACGGCTGCAATTTGCCCCTGCGGGCAACTCACCCTACCAACCGTGGAAATCATCGGGTATCCCACATCGGGCGCAAACCCAAACCTAAGCACCCTCGAATCAAGATCTACCGAGGCGCATACATGACTCAGAAAATTCACCCCGAGAATTAAATCGGCGACCAAAACACTAAATATCCAAAATTGGAAACTCCACGAAAAATGCCCCAATTTAACATGAAGTCGAACGGATCGGGTGCATCGGACAACCCCACCGTTTGCCACGTGAACCAACATGGTATGATCATCTGAGATTTTTCGCTTTATTGGAGGATCCTCGTTAATCAATTCATTCAAAAATGTTTTCCGCACAAATGAGTGTGACGCCTCTGTGTCGTGTCAACGAGCGCTGCCCACAGTTCGCCGTGACAAGATACTTCCACGAAACAGTCTAAGCGTGCTTCCCAATTAACTCTACTACTCCCCTTCACACGCACAAGAGGAGTATTGCCTAGTTTCCCGGACAGGAAAAACGTAAATGTCCGGGAAGCAGACATTTAAAACAAATCCGCGCATACCTTTCCACTCTAGGCGAGTGACAAGTCAGGCGACTATGGCCAAACTCAGCGCAATTACTACACTGCTCGCGATTTCCACACTTCTGCGTACCTTCCGCGGGCGGAACAGAAAATAACTGCGTCGATAAAGCATACGGGCGTCGATTCAGACTTGAGTCAGGCACAGAATCAATCGCGCCCAACAGGGAAACGGGCGACGTCTTAGGCGGTCTCTAATTAACACCGCCGTCCCGCAAGTAGGCGGGCCCCTTAATAGAAGGCGGCGTCACGGAGCAATGGTAATCTCGCTCACATTGGATTTCCTGTTCGATCGCAAGCCCAAGGACACGCAGCTCCTCAAACGTGCGCGACCTAGCATTGACGAAGCGATGTCTGCGGGCTTCGGGACTCAAGTGATCTAAAATAGAACCCACCATTTTCTCTTCTCGCCGGGAAAGGTTCATGGCCAACGAAAATGACCTTACTTCCTCGACTAAATGCGTGACAGATTCGCCCGGTTGCTGATATCTGTCAACAAAATCTCGTTTCATCTGAGACCACACCTTAGGAGGCCTCGCGTGAGTAAGCAAACAACCTTTGAAATCAGCATACCGCCCGGTGCGCGTCATAACGTCATTCAACAAAAAGGCAGCGTGCCCTTCCACTCGCCCAGACAAACAGGCCAGGAATAACCTCTCCTTAACAGGCGTCACAGTTAAGAATATATTGTCTACTTTAACCAAAAAAGCCAACACAACGTTGGGTTCAACGACCCGCAATATCGGCACTCCATTTAACCAATTAATCAAAACAGTTTGTACGGCCGTAACCAGCCCGTTTGTCGCCGCCCCATTTACCGTTTCTATAAAGGAAATGCCGCAGCGAGTAACGTATGTACGTACTCCAACGCCTTTGTTCGCAAAGCGGTGACATTTTCATGGTCCTCAAACGTGACTCCTGCCTCGCGCAAATAATTACGCAACTCTAAGTACCCGTACCGAAGAAGAAAATCGACACTCACGCGCGACATTCCTGACAACCAATGTTCACAGTTAACACTACAAAACCTGCTAACATCTAAAACCCACGTGAACTCGTCTCGGGGAAAGAATTCCCCAGCAGAGTCGCGCAGCTTTGTTCTGGTCCTTTACTCGACCAGGGAAGCTTGTTCCCGTTCCTAAATTGACAAAAAATACTAATGCGGGAAAACATATGCCTCGAGAGTTGAACACTGTGAACAAGGGCTGACAAAGAATGTATCTACTGTTTTGTGACAGACCACGTGCAGGTTATTACACCGCCATCGTGTTCAGCAAACATGTGAGCAGTACATTGTACATTCATTTCATTTACATGCACTCACGCAATTCATCTCGTTGAGAGAATCACTCTGTGTGCAGCGTGTTACGCTCCACACTGATCACTCACCAACCACGTGCCATATACCAGCCGGTCGTAGTCACTACGTAAAGTTCACTATCACGTGCACTGTCGTGTGCTTAACGGTTATTGTTACTGCAAGGGACGCGTCACTACGTTTACCTCGCTGCGTGCGTAATCCAGACCTTATGTTGGCACCGTGTAACGTAAGCGTAATAAATCATGTGTAAGTGAAATACTGTTTACCTCATTTCTATACACTTAATATTGCCAGTGTAAGCAACGTAAATTATCAGGCGTACTGGGAGCCAACATCCAGTAAGTGTGTAGTCCCTGTATAGTCAGTGTCATATGTGTTAATCCATTCACGTGCTTTCACCACTCAATCACTCACGTCAACGCATCGGATGGGATACCGAACACACTGAACAAACCACACCCTGATGCCTAAGAGTCTCGAAATGTAGTACCTGGGGAGTATTGCTGGCGCCCTTCTCCACATCAACAGCGTAGTTCGCTATCCCGATCTCACCCGAGGTACGCATTATACCTAAGAGCTCTGCTCTTGCTAGCCCAAAGACTGAATGAATTAGGTGGAAGTAAAGCAGCAGTGGATTAAAAAAGTGAAGGAAACAGGATTACTTGGAGGGAAAAAAAAATTTTGTCATGCTTCCTACACGCCAGACCTCACACAAAACATTTTTTCCAGCTGGAACCAGGAATTAAACCAAGGACATCAGCTGTGTAAGCTGGTGGCTTACCACAGAACCAGTTGTAGGTCTTGTAAACAACAGACAGTGTAGTCAGTAAAATTGTGAATTCTAACACATTTTAAAGTTATATTTAATGTAGTACATTAAAATGGTCAGCTACTTGAAATTCAAATATTGTCATTATTGAAGTACTGTAAGTGTGGTTTTGTTATTGTATTTGTTAAGAACTACAATGTTTTACTCAAATGAATGCATTCATCTGACAGCTGTTTCATTAAAATTTCAGGAACTAAATCCAGTATATTCTGTTCGTAAAGCCAGTGTTTCAGCAGACAGAAAATTAGTAAGATGAAACAATGTTGGTAGCACTTTAAACGCAACCAAATGGTGATGTTCATTGAATCACGGAAAACTATTGCAGCAGATTTGTCAGATAAGTTTGTTCATGGAATAGACTATTAAAGTGGTACATTTGACTAACTAAAAGTATAGGGGTAATATGTTGTGGTATTGCCATTTTGTTAAAGGGCTGTGGCTTTGAGATTTTGATATCTCAAGCAAAACCTCTCAGTGGCAGAACGTCAGTATCTACAAGTCCAGAAGAGGAAGTGGATCTTAGCACTGATCGAGGGTGGATTCAATACATGAGTGCCTTGAATAAATGTGGTTATTTCAAGGTGTGTTTTTTATTTTATTTTATGTTTAGTTAGAAGTTAAATTTGAAACTCTGCTAATTATAAAAAATGATTGTTCTAGGTATTTGACAATTTTTGTTTTAGGTATTTTACAGTTTTAATTGGTTGAGTATTCCCATAAAAATGAAAAAACCGTGAATTTTCAGCTACTGGATTTTACAATAACATTAGTATAAAAAAATTAGTAAAATGCAAAAAAAAAAAAAATGCAATAAAACAAAAAATCTGGCAAAATGTGTTAAATACTATGACAGTTGGCATTTGAAACGAGAGTGCTGTACTGTGCCTGAAGGCAAACTTCCTGATAGATACATGAAGGTGTAAAAAATACCAAGCTTCCCCCTCCTTTCTGTAGCAGCGTCTATTACCAGTTTCAACACTCCTATCATATCTGAATTTCTTATGCTTGGAGATAGTTTTTGCCTCTCTTTCTATCTAGTCTGGTCGCCAAACCATCAAATTTAGCATGACGTGGAAATGTTGGAGGACTAAGGTTTTTTCACTGATTCTCATTCATATTTTTCTGCTGATTACGAATCTACCAGGTGCCACTTTGTCACCCTTGTGCAATCGCCACCATTTTGCACCGGAAAACAGTTTTTTTCATAATATTTGATTAACTGTTGGTTTTACAAAAATTTCTATAGTTAGATGAAATTAAGGTCGTAAAAATCCACACGAGAATGATGTCTTGCATTTTTTTGATAACTTTAACGGTTTTATCACAATGAGAGATATTAATGTTACAATTTAAACATATTTTCTCTTGTTCAACCTGAAATGCTGAAGTCATGTCCTGAACTGTTATGTCATCATGTTTTATTCTAGTATATAATGTTGTAAATTATATTTAGAGAAAAAGGGTTTTACAAAATTACAATTACTACATTGTTTACTATAATCATCACGACCACTCCATCCCCACATTAATATATTTAAACGTAATGAAAACTATATTTATATAACGTAAATATTTCTTCAAAAATTAATTTTCATGTGATAATTTGTTGCTATAATAAAATAAGAATAAAAATGTTATATTTTAAAAGTGTGTAACAGACATTAAAGCATGGTTAGGTTTAAATATAATGAAATACCTCATATCATTTACATGTCACAGTATTCGTCTTGATTAATTTATTTAAACGTAATGAAAACTATATTTATATAACGTAAATATTTCTTCAAAAATTAATTTTCATGTGATAATTTGTTGCTATAATAAAATAAAAATAAAAATTTTATATTTTAAAAGTGTGTAACAGACATTAAAGCATGGTTAGGTTTAAATATAATGAAATACCTCATATCATTTACATGTCACAGTATTCGTCTTGATTATGTTTATTTAAATTTATTGTGTGGATGTTGAAACACTCTTTTCCATAGCACTTACAAAATATAGTACGTGGCAGTTTTCAAGCACAAGTATGTCTGGTAGAAGAGCAAGGTTTCTCTGAACTTCAGTAGCATTTGCTAACATTGAGGATGTCTGCTGGAGCAACTACAACCTCTTCAGGCAATGCAACAGTCTTCCAGCTCTTCATTGTGTCGTCTCTTGTCCAACCATAGTTCGTAGGGTTGATGTCAGGAGAATCTGGATCTTCAGCTGAATACCAGTACATGACTTGTAGATGAGCCCATTTTCCATTTTCAACAAAAGACTCCGTCCATTGTAGGAGGTAGTGCTCATAATGGGCAACATTCACATTTTTTTCTGACGATGGTTTCACAGTCATACATACAAAGTATCGCAGCTCTAAGTTGAACAAAGTGAAAGTTAGAGCCAAATGAAAATTTCGCAGTTTGAATGCACGCCAAAACATGGCTGGCGCGTCTGAGCCGCTTGTGATGTCACTCCTTAGTTCGCGCTCGCCCGCCGCCTGTGTTAACATTGGTCGTGGCGGTAGTTTACTCCCAGTGGCTAGGGTTTAACGTCATGGGAACGGAAAATAATGAAGTACATCATCATAAAAACGTTAACTGGGGCATAATACCTCAGTGCACAAGCACTTCGACTGCAACACCAGACAAAATATTTATCACCGTCCTGCAAGAAACGTGAACGAAAGAAATGGTTCAATGCCATTCGCCAATGGTATGAAAATGTTTCACCGAAATCAGTTGTTTTTATCTGTTGAGATCATTTTGAAGTAAGTAAATGTAATTTATTTTACTTCCGCAATAATTATTTTCACAAAATAACTGAAATTGTGTTATGCAATTCACTATTTCTTAAAAACCTTTCATCATGAGGTCATTTGGACTAACCTTAAATGTGAGTTACGTCAGTCTACATTGAATGGGAATGACTTGATTAAATAATTTTTAATCATTTGTAGGTTTTACATTAGGTGGGTCTATTGTAGTTTATTTTTTATCAAAGTTCACACGTTGACCAAAGAACTATTGCAAATAAATTTGAAAAGAAAAAAAAACATGTATATATATATTGGCGCACATTATGCTGTTATTTCAACATTGATGATAAAGCGTAAATGAAAAAACACTGTGTAAAAAGATGACAGAAATATTAACAATAATTTGGTTAGATTAATTTTACCTTTATACTGTATATACTCGTGTATAGTGTGCTCTCGTGTATAGTGTGCCCTCATGTATAGTGCGCACCACGATTTTTGCAACAAGTTACAGGGAAAAAAATTTTTAGTGCCTCGCTAGTATGTAAAAAAACAAGGGAAGATGAGCCGAGCAAGCGGTGAAACAGCACGAGGGATGCTATGATGGGGTGGTTGGTCTCTGCCAAGGTCGCTTGCTGTCTGCCTGCCCTCCGCGCCTCGTGCGTGTGTGCCTTGCTCTGCTGTGCCAGCCGCTTCCAGCATGCCCCCCCCCCCCTCTTCCTACAAGCCATTGAGATACCCTCATCCCTAATATAACATGCAGTGACAGCAGCAAGCTTGCCTTTTTTATCTCTCTGGGTGTGTTTGAGGGAGTGGGGGAAGGAAAAAAAATGATGCTCTTTTTTTTCCTTCCTTTCCCATGAAAAGATAGCTGGTTACGAGTGGGGGATAGGGAAAGGGGAAAAAGGAGAACAGTGACGCCTTTTTCTTTCTTTCTTCCCCATGGAATGATAGCTTATTATGAGACGTCAAAATTAACTTTTAGGGGGTATAGGTCAATTGGGATAAAGTGAGCACTAAAAACTTAACCTTTGAAAAATATCACTAGCCGTGGCTGCGTATAATTTAACATTAACTATAGTTGTCTTACTGCTTGTATGGTTGGCAGCTAAATTACTCAATATAGTTACATGTATTTTCCTATTTAAATACAACAATATAGAAACAAACTCAACCGAAATTAACATAATTGTACAGTATTTTATATTATTAATATTTTTTTAAAATAAACTGTATCAATTCATACTGACTACATACTATATTTTACCCGTGCAAACATCAAATGAGGTGTCCAGAGAGGTTAGACATGCCCGTTGTTAGCCGTTACGTGTGGAAAGATACCAGTTGTCTGAAAATATAAATTTAGCAGGTCTATTTTGAGTGCTCACTTTACCCCGAACTGCCTATATCAAGCACCATATTCTGTATGTTTGAAGATCCCAATAACATTAAGCAACACTGGCAATATTGTTGGTACTCGCGTGGCAGCTGCTGTGATAGCCCTACTGGCCAAGTTGCGCCCGCACCACCAGCAGTGGGTGAGTGTGCCTGCGACGGTAGTGTAACTTCAAGGTAGGCCTCCAGTAATTAAAAGAACCAGAATATTTTTGATTCACCTATGACTTACAGTATGTCACTACAGGCAATCAGCGTCTGCAGTACGTATTTTTGCGTAAAATATTTAGTTTTTCACATAACATTCCTACGGTCATGAATGGCGTGGCCGTCACGCAAACCACGAACGGTTATGGCTTTCAGTACTGGTACTTCATTATATTGCGAGGCAATTGTTTTTAATACCAGTACAGCATTTTGAGTATCTGCCACAAGCGCAGCCGGAGCGTGGATACTTAGGTGTGAACTCAGACCAGTGAGAAAGCGTTTCGCAGTCACGTGATAACGGCTGGCTAAATTACTATTTTTAATCTAAAATAACTTAATTCCTACTGATTTTCACGGGATAAAAAGTCAATAGTTACATTTATATGTGTATAAAAGAACATCTCGAGCATTGTAGACATTTATATGAAATGTGAATGTTCCCCATTCCAGTTTCCAGCACTGAAGAAATAAAGCAGCATTGACTCTGCTGCCCAGATATGCAAAAGCCAATCACCTTTCCTCTACGCTTGTATGAAAAGCATGGTAATGAACATTGGTTTAATGAGCCAATCAACCCACAAATGTGTCGTTCTACTTTGGTTAACTGTTTCTCCTAATGTGCATACCAAATCTTCATATCTTCCTATAGCACTAGTTTATTGGGTGGAACGCAATATTTCTTCAGTGATAAGTCTAAGTGCTCTGACAATCTGTAGATATTTCTTTCCAATAACATTTGGCTTACACCTCCAAGTGCTGATTGCATTATTCCCGCTAGGATAGTCTCAGCCATCAGCCTACCAACTTATCTAACAAATGACATAAGCATATGCATGCCATCAAATCTTGGGATAAAATTCTCAAACTGAAGTAAAAAAAAGAAAAACCCCACTGTATTCCTGCAGTTACTTTACACATCCACCTGGTGTATTTTCCTGTTGACTTTTTCTTTGTGCAATGCTTGCAAACATAGCATTGTCTTTGCAGCTTCGTCCTTGCTGCTGTAGGCAACACTGGAGCAGGAAAGTGTCGTGCTCTCAACTGCAAAGGCAAAGGCGTGGTAACAGATAAACGGCGCCCACCTTTGGAAGGGATGCGAGTTGGACAGAACTCTTCCGGTAGTTGCTGAACAAGGTTGAGGCAGAAGTGTGCCAACTATATTGTTTGCCGTTCTAAAGTTGTATAATTATATCCAAAACATGAAAAAACAACTTCTTGTACTATTTGAGGGACTTCCTAGAATGTCAGCTTTATCGATCAAACCCATGTTTTTGTTGTAATAGACTACTGACGTTCCTAATCATTTTAACATACTTCTATATTATTTTGTTATAAATACTGCCTAGCATTGATGCTGAAGTGAACTATAATCAAGCTTATCTCTGTATGTTACAAAAATGAAACATTTATTTCTAGAGGCAAGACCATCTGGGTTTTGTCCCTGACAGGGTTAGTTAGGATTTTCCCATGTTGGAATTGTGCCAGACTATGTCGTTGGTCGCAGATTTTTAGGGATCTTACATTTCACCCGTCCTTGCCGTCCGGTGCTGCTCCTTATTCATAATTCACCCACCATTGGTTATGACCACCGTAGCTGTTAACAACTGTCCAAGTGTCTCTACCCACTTAATTGTAACAAACTATTTCTCGTAAATGCCTTTTTGAGACACTGAACTGGCAAAGTAAACTGTACATGCATGTTACATTCAACTTTTTGTCATGTTTATGATACATGGATTTAGAAAACTCAAAAAAGCACTGGACTTGCTTAGCAAAGGAAAACAAAATTGTGAAACATTTCGTAGGGACAGTTTTGAATTAGCACATATGAATTTTGAACAGACAGTCAGGGAATGTTTTGTTAATAGTCAGGAAAAACCCGGTAAAGTCAGGGAATATAATTTCCAATTTCCTGTGGCTTCTTTACAGTACTGTGTGCCAGACCTTATACTATGTTGCTAATGCACGAACTGCATTTTTATTGTAAAGGGTGTCTAGCTTAATTTATGGAAATGTCTAGGAAATACCAATTATATTTATTAGGTCACTAAGAATTTGTTTAAAATTTTTCAAAAGTACGCAGCATGGGAAAAAACTTTGTTTCTTGTTAGTTCACTGCAGACCATTTAAGGATTGCATGTATGTGTTTCATCCCCTTCCTTCTCCCCCTTTTTTTGGTATGTGTAATTAGTTAAATAATAGTTGTAACTTTCTGTGTTACTGTAACATTACTACATAATTATTATTCATTGTATGATTATAAAGTATTTTCTTGTTGAGTTAGCAAGAAGCAGTTTAATGATTTAATATTTATTTTGAATACTATCAGGTTCGGCAACAAAATTTAAACTTACAAAATTATTCAATCCTTGTATTTAAATGTATTACAGTGGAACACCTTTTTTACACTTCTCACGTTACCTGGAAAAATTGTTGTAAAATGCAGGAAAGTGTAAAAAGGGGGAAATTTCTAATGTTAAAGCAGCAAACGGGACCACATAAAGTAGGTGTGAAATGAGGGAAAGTGTAAAAACAGGGGATGTAAATAAGGTGTTCTACTGTATAGTCTGTCTCATGAAAGAATTCCATTTTTTGACAGTTTTGAAAGTTATCGTGTGTACCAATTTCTGCAGGAAATAACTTTTAATTTTGATAAATTGCACAGTTTGAGACCCAGCTAAGTGTGTTTGTGCAAAAGTTACTTGTGGCAGAGGAAAACACTGCTTATTTCATGGAAACAACTAAAAAAATTAATGCAAACACAAATGTCAAAAAGTGGAATTCTTATATGAGACAGGACTATACATGATAACACGTATCTTTATCTCACAACCTAGAGACCTATTTCTACTTACATTGTTCTTAAATTTGTTTCTGTATACATTTTATATTCAACAATTATTTGTTAGTGCATTCAAAAACAGCGGTAGGCAAGTCATGTTTTTATTACTCTTAAAGAAAAATTGTTACCTTATTTCATCATGTATATGTCGCACCTTTATTCTAAAGTGATACAAAAAATTATGTAAAATAAAGGTTTCACTAATTGTTTGGTACATTTCGTTCAACACTGTCTGCACCATGAGTGGTTGCAACACAGCTAGAGTGCACCGACCTTTGTCAAGGTTGTGTACTTGCAAGTAATCAGTGTTGCCAAGTGTAGGTACGGGCCTGCAGTGAAGTTGTAGCACGTCGTATGTGCTGTAGTGTTCTTTTGAAGCTTTGGGAGTTAAGACGTTTGCCATATTTTTGTGATAGGGAAGCGAAATACTTATAATGCAGGTTTTTAATTAAATGTTATTTTGTTCGCTGAACAATTCGTAAGCGAGACTTGAGCCGTTGTATATTTGAAGTAAACTATAAGTTAGTGCGGAACTGGAGGAAGCAGAAAACATAACTAAGTGTAAAGACATTAAGTAAATGAAGAACATGTTGAGTGTATTGCATCGTTTTGATCCCACATCTCTGACCAACTCATTGTGAAAAGATTTTAACAAGACAGGAATTTCCAAGTTGCTGAATGAAACTGAACATGACGACTTGTGGCACAGTGGTGGCGATGCTTCTACATGTGGCAGCCATGATGGAAGTTGTGTTATGGTTCTTATGACAGCTATGATGATGTGTAAAAATGGAATTGCAGAATTTTTCCTTCATAAAGTCTAAGCAATTTGCCTGTGTAATTTATATCATGGAAGTAATTTTTTTGCAGGTGTCTAGGTGGGTTTTATCTAGAAATGTTGGACAGTGATGATGGCAAAAATATATTTTTTTGTAAATATAAAAAAATTTGATTATTCCATGATATATTAAAAAATGTAGCTTAGTTGGCAAGCAAAGTACCCCTTGTTTGAAACTTCAGAAGATTTTTTTGAGCTCACTTACAGATCATAGCTATCATATTAGAAATAAAATTTTAAATAATGTTACTGTCACTTATATGCAAAAAATTTTGTATTCTTTTTCATCACTAATAAAAGATAGTTGTAATCATTTCCATGTACGTATTTTGATTACGGAAGACTAGCAAGATTCCTGGTAAAGCTAAGGAAATGTCAGGAAATATTTTTGCTGGCTATTACTAGCCTCTTTGCAACATCCTCTACATTCTAGCCTAAGTGTAGCCGGATTTAATTTTTTTTTTGTTTCAAAGGACAATACCTATACTCGAAATAAACCCCGCTTTCTTTTTCTTCTTCTGTAACTGCTGTGTTTGAAAGTAATAATGAATAACTTAATTTTATTTACACACTTCTGTTATTTGAAGTATAACATGTTGCGTGTTAGGGCCTTCTGGAAGGCTCCAAGGATTACACCCAGCTTCTGGAAAAGGCCCGTAGCCACTACCTTGCAAACAGAGACTCGATACCTAGCAAGTCCTCTGTTGGACAGGAAGTATTTGATGTACTGAGTAATCTCGACTATGATGTGGAAGAACTTAGAAAAGAAGAGGCTGAACTGCCTGTGCCAGATGGTTTGTATTATGAATGTTTATTATACTTTATTTGATTTCGCATAGTCATACAGTAAATTGATGTGTAATCTTTCATGTTTCAACCCTTAGGATATATCACAGTCAAGGAAGTGTCATTAATTTTTCATATATCCTTTAAGATGCAGTAATTAAATGATTCAATTTGGTTACTACACTTTAGTTCATGATATAGGCAGTTCATGGTAATGTAAGGCACTATTTAGGACTCTGCCAAATTATTCCTTTGAGCCATTTTCTATATTTTTGCCACTTGTTAATGCAAACGTAGCTATGTGACTTAACAAACAACAGTATACGTAAGGCCTGAAAGGTATGTCTTAATACAAAAGTAAAAATTATATCCGTATTAGTGGTTAGTGCCTATTATATTATCACCTTGACCTACTCTATTTTCCTCCCCTTTGCAAAAAAATATCAATTTTATATTCATTTGTTGCAGGTGCCATCCATAGGTTTTAAGTTTATACCTTGGTTTTGTATTGCAGAATAGAAATTATCCCTGTATTTATTTTCAGTCCTCTAGGGTTTTTCCAGGATGGGAATCTGAAAGGAAGTTGTTGAGTTAATGAGTTGATTCATGATGATGTGGCCACCAGAATTTTTCCCATACTGTTTGTTTAGGTGAGGACTTTGTGAACTGGGTGTTGGATTTGAACTGAGTGTTAGGATATGGTATTCCTGGAGCAGGTTGTGGGCGTGCTGCTCCATTATGCTTAGGTTGATTCATTTGTATTACCACTGATTGTGGTGGCTCAAAGGTGGCCTTAGTTTCTCTCTGTTGCTGGAAGGTGTTGATTCTCATTCTCTCCTAATAGCACCCCTTATGTGGTACTACTTGTTAGTTGCAGCTGTTTGAAAGGCCATTTGCAACATGATCTCTACTTACCTAGCTGTTAACTACACTGTTGGTTTGTTGCTGAACTAGTATTGTATAGATAATAACCTGTTTGTATAGAGTATGTTTAACCCATGTTGCACAAAGCACATGTAATGTGGATGGGGGATTATTGTTGCTGTTAGTCCTGCATGCTTTTCGTGTCTTATAAGGGAGCTAGATGTCATACTTATTAATAAGCTCCTCCTGATTTGTCACTTAAGGTAGAAAAGCCACGTTTTGTTTGAGTTCCATCACTCAAACATCTTGAACTCTGAATTTCATCAGGCAGTAATGAACCATCCATGGTTTTTAATGGCCAAACTGTGCAAGACAGGTCAGTGCCAAGTGAGGGGGCTGTCCTCCACCCCACTCCTAAGTAAACTTGAATAATGCCGGTCGATGCCATTGGCTGGCAGGTTTACTCGGGAGATCTCCTGTTTCCCACACCCCTTCATTCCGGGACTGCTCCATGCCCATATCACGTCACCCCTCACCAGCATTAAAGACCTAGATGTTAAGTGCTGATCAGTATCTCTTCACTTAAATAAACCTGTGTGGGCTTTACACTTTGCTACAATATGCTGTTAAAGTAAATAGCAGCTGAGTCCTCTCTTGATGTCATTCTCCATATAATGGAGAGGTTTTTGTTGTTGAACTCTTCCAGTAACTCTAAATTAGAAGATTCTTATAGCAGCAACAGGCTTACATTGCATTTTATAGTAGGTTTTATGTTCAGTCCTTATTCTCCCACAGTCGGTGGAGGCTCGCAGTGGATGCATTTGATACTCTGCTTCACCCAAAGTTTATCAAAATTGTTGGTTTGTATTAACTAATTTCTGTGTGACATATTTTTTCTTCCCAGTCTTTTATAACTTTCGGATCAGAAATGTTTGTTTCTTATGTCGGTGTTGCATTGAGGTACGAGCGAGTAGGAAGTGAAAATAGGGTTGTAGATGGTTTTTGATGGAAACTGTGGTTCTGAACTGCGCTTGGTTCCCTTGGTGTTGAAGCGCTGAGATTACTGTGACCATTCTGCATCAAAACAGGACACTTGCCCCAGGGGCCATGGGTGGCCAAAGTTGTATGATCACAGCCAAACAACAGGAAATAATGCACTCTTGCCAGCCAGTTTGCACCACATGTTGTGATTTATCTTTCCATCAGTGTCTTTTTTTTTAATTACTAAAACTCAAATCCAGTAAACGATAACTTTTGCTCTACTAGAGAAACTGCTTTCAATTGGTGGAAGGAGGATGGTTAGTGTACATTTGCTGCACTAAAGGAAAGATGTATCTGCCTGACTTAAAAACATTAGGTGAGTGAACTACAAATTTTAATTGCCCTGTTGTAGGTAGTTTTTATCAATGTTGGCAAATGTTTTCATCGGCATGTGAAATACTGCTAGCTAAACTGTGATGCAAACATGCGTGTGTAAAACTTTTGTTTAGATTTGGTTCCTAGAGCTTCATTACGATTAGTGTTTTTAGGCGAAGATAACGAGTAATATTAACTTTCAGTCCAACATTGAAGTGAACATATCTATGACGGCTTTGTAGGGCAAGAAATTCTAGACAAGTTTGAATGTTTGGATTGAGGCAAACACAAACTGGTGGTACATGAGCTCTTATAGTTTTAAAACCTGTAGTAATTTAATGGATGGTGACCACGGCGTGCGAGTGGTCCGATCACTAGGTTCTTACCAAGGCGATGCAACCCAGATTCGATCCCTGGCGTGTCATGGCCTGACTTTTCACATGTGGGAAATGTGGCGGAATTCGTTTGCCAGCTGGTTTTCTCTGGGTCTTCCTTTTACTCACTTTTCTCATTCCTCCGCTTCTCTATCCTAGGGTTTTTTTCATGTCATCTTTGAGGGTGTGCAGATACCAATGGTCGCCCAGCCAGAAGCCTGTGCTCAGGGTACGATATCCTGCCTTCGGACACCCTCGCAGTACAATATTGATTTTCTTAATGGAATTAATATTTTATATTATTGTGGATTGTAAAGCAAGTTATGATTTTCCTGGTATTAAAATAATACTGATTTTGAGTGGACAAGTCTCTAGGTTTGATGAAGATATCATAGTTAAATACTTCATTCAATCAGATTTTGTCTTAAAAATATAAATTTATATATATATTTTTTATTTGTTTGTTTCTTTAGGTCCCAATGAGCCTAGGCTCGCAATTAGGGACAGTTACATCAAGTCACAAGGCAACAACATTACAAAATTTTAATTTTTAAAGTAAATTTAAAGTAACAAATTATAAATATCATTTACACAGCTTTTGACACTTAACATACTGGCGATAAATAAGCATACAGTAATTGTACATGGTAGCAATTTAGATTAACCACTAGCATACTCTAGTCGAGAACCCTTACTAATAAGATTTGGAGGTTAGCAAATATAAACAATAACAGTCTTTGGTAATTGCACTAAGTGTTAATACAAATACACATGGTACTGACAAGGTAGCAAGTAGCAGCTTCTACCAACTGACATAATATAAATATGAACAACAATACACCTGGTTATTACATTAAACAATAACAGTTCAGCAATAATTAAAGCAGTACTTACAATTAATTTTTTTTTGTCTATTACCAATAATACCAGCAGCAAGTAGTAACTTTAGTCAACTGACACGTCAATATGAAACACAATACATACAACTGTCATTACATTAAAACATAACAATTTTAGTTCTATTTATAGAGGAGTACTTACAAGTAATAGGAACAACCTTTTTTATTTATTTTTTTTATTATTAATTTTCAATTTTATTTTTATTTGTTTATTTATTTTTTATTTCCAATAGTGCCAGCAGCAAGTTGCAACTTTAGTCAACTGACACATCTATATGAAACACAATACATACAACTGTCATTACATTAAAACATAACAAATTCAGTACTATTTAGAAGAGTACTTACAAGTAATAGTAACATCAATTGTTTATTTATTACTAATATTACCAGTCATTATAGTATTTAAGCAGTAGGTAACATTTTAATTTACTTTTAAATTTTGCATAGGGAGACACCTCTCTTATATCTATAGAAATAGAGTTGTAATTTGCAATTAAAGTTGATAATACTGCTTTAATCCCATATTTTGTTGAATTCCTGTGATAGTGGGCCAAGTTATCAGAATTTCTCGTGTTGTGAGAGTGGATTTCACAGTTTTTTGATACATTAGTCCTTGAGCAGGTCAAGTCACGCATTAACTTATACATGTAATCACATTTATTAACTTTAATACATATTTCTATTGGTACTATACCAGATAGTTTGAACACATCCTTACTACTAGTAAAACAATTATAGTTAAATATTTTTCTTATTGCCCTTTCTTGAAGGATTTCTAATTCTTTCAATTTTTTTTGTACAGCAAGACCAAATTATGTTCATGTAATTTAGATGTGAATGTATCATTGAGTAATAAATACTTTTTAGGTGATTTTGAGTGAATCCCATGTTTTGGAAGCGTGACATAATTCCTAGAACGGGAATTATTTTATTTTTTATATATTCAATATTCTGGTCCCATGATAAGTACCTGTCCATCTTTATTCCTAAGAAAACAATAGATTCTACTTCTTAGATTAAGTTACCATTGATGTACAGAGGATTATGGTTAGTGTTTATATTTTTAATTTTTTGGCTTTGTAAAGAAGTTTAGTTTTTTGATGATTGAGTGTTTGTTTATTTTTTAAAAGCCATTGAGTGATTTGTTGGAGGTCACTATTTATATCTGTAATAATGCTGAGAGGATTTTTACCGCTGTAAAATATTGACGTATCATCCGCGAATAATGTCAATGTCCCATTTAATTCAAGATTGTTTATATCATTTATATATAATAGAAATAATAACGGTCCTAAAACTGAGCCTTGTGGGACCCCACACTTAATATATTCTTTTCTACTTTTCGAGCCGTTTATTTCTACATATTGTATTCTATTTTTAAGGTAGCTTTGGAACCATTTCAGTTGATTTCCCCTGA
>PNEQ01018807.1:0-20748 GCA_003012365.1 Medauroidea extradentata | reverse complement strand
ATATTTGTCTTGTTTGTCATTTATTTTAATCACTAATTGGAGTGCTGATGTGATGTTATTAGTATTGAAGGTGGGTACTGATATAGTAGATTTGTAATAGTATGATAAGGAGATTGTATAGGAAATACAAGTGTCATTTGTAGAGGTAAAGTTATATGTAACTATGAAACAAGAAAGTAAGGATATAAATTTGTGTTCAAAGAGGAGGTAATATGTGTACATTGTATTCATGAAGGTCTGTGTTATTAGTTAAAGATTACTTATTATATTTTGTGAAACTTTGGGGAAGTATTTTAACACTTAAATGGGCAAGGAGGAAATACTGTAATACCTTGTGTAAAGCTGAATGTACCTTTAAAGTAGTTTACATTTCTTGTATATGTATTTATGGTCAGAAGTGACACATTCAGATGATAAGACCTATTGCAGTAGGATGTAAATTTAAATCTTGGGTCAAATACCATTCTGTAATAACTTGAAATTTTACAAGTATCTTGTTATACAATACTGTCATCATGGTGACTCAACTAGAGTGTGTATAGACATAATGTGTTCATAATATGGTAAACAATAAGTGCTAAATTCTTTAATGTAACTAAGATACATACTAGTAATAGATGTGTTTTGTCTGGACGGATAAGGAATTTTATCAGCATAAAATTATTAATAACTGATGTTTAACATAATTATGTGTCATCTATTTGGCTAATTTTCTGTATTTTGTCAGATTCTGTTAATTGTGATGTGGGTACTGCAGTGATCTACATCTTCTTAGGTTTCGATTTGCAGGAAATTTTCAGTAAAATTTTCTACAAATCGAGGGGGATTATGTAATGTAGCCTATTTTAATATTTTTAATTGTTGAACAGAATAGTAACAAGCGCAAATAATTTCTATTATTTTATTATCCTTTTTAATGCATAGTTCAATTTTTCCGTTTTTTTTTTATTAGTCAATCAATTGGCCTTATGGGGTGGTTTATTGTCAGGTGAGGATAGCAGCCAATGACAGTCGAAGCTCATTATAAGAACCCCTATAGCTGGAAATAGCTGATTGGCCGAAGCGAAGTCACGCCATAAAGAAGGGAAGCGGGAGGTAGAAAAAAGATGTGCGGCGACGAGAATAGTTGTTGGTTCAGTGCCCAGTTTTTCAGTTGTAGAATATTGGTTGCGCAGGAGTAAATTGGATATTACTTACCGTTATAAGATGTAGGTCGGTGCTATAGTGACTTGTTTTCTTCTGCATAAAGAATTCTGTGTATATTGTATATTAATGAAAGTAATAAAAGTGAAGAAAAGCTCTAATCTGTGAACTCGTATCGTCTTCGCCTGAGCATGGGAATCACCAACGTTACACGGCGTTGCTTCAGGTGTCAGCTAAGGGACACGCAATGGCTTCCTGTCCGGGAAATGCCAATCGGTCAGAAAAGTGAACTGCGGTGTTTCTGACCAGAATGTGTGTAACCCGCCCTTACTGAGTTGCGTATTTGTGTTGGTATGCATTCTAGGGAAAGTCTGTTAATGTACTTGTGGATACCGGAGCCACGTGTAGTGTCCTGAGCGAAACCTTTTGGTCACCTTGCCTAAGGGCATTCAGTGTACCTCAGTGTTGCCTCCCGAGGGCTCTGCGTTGAAAGTCAGCATTGCGAACAGCGAAATTGTGATATTGCATAGGTGTGTAAGGCTGCATTTCAAGCTGGGCAGATTTTCGTGGACATAACATTCTGGATCCCTCCTGGGCTTAAAGTAGACATGCTGTTAGGACATTATTTTCTAGGGCACGCTAGGGCTATTGTGGACTTGAGCGGTATGCGCCTGTCTTTTGGATTTTCTCCGAAGTTTCCTGTGAAATTATTCCAACGAGCTAGTACTCCGTTTGTTGCCTCGTTGAGTAGTTCAGAGTCAGAGCGTCAGCCAAGTTTGGGTTTGTTGCGTAAAGAATTTGGTGACGTTTTGTCGACGCGTATAGGTAGTTGTGATGTGTTGCCCTATAAGTTCACCTTGAAAGATGACGCCCTGATACAGGAGTGTTATTTTCATTGCGTCCCTCCTAAGCTGCAGGCTTTCCGAGAGATTATAGATAAACTGTTGAAGGCCGGGGTTATCTCCCCTTCTTCCTCTGATTATTGTTTGCCTGGTTTTTTTATTAAGATGAAGGATGGCGGTTTCCGCTTGGTTGTCAACCGTATCAGTCAGAACAAGAAGATTATTAAGGACCCCTTTCCGCTTCCGTCCATTGAGGACGCTCTTCAACATTTAGGACAAGCTCAGTTTTACTCTGTGCTGGACTTGAACAACAGTTTCTATCAGTGTCTGTTAGATCCTGCGTGCCGCAAGTACACTGCTTTCAGTACGCAGTCGAGTCAATATGAATATAATTGCAACCCTATGGGCGCAAATTTTGGCAGCCAGGCGCTAAGTAGTGTGTTAGATCATGCTCTAGCCGAGTATAAATTTAAGTTTCTGTTTAACTACATAGATGAGATCATCTATAGTTCATCCTTTACTGAGCATATGGAACAGCTCAGGTTGGTGTTGTTGTGTTTGCGCCAAGTAGGGTTGACTGTTAATCCATCTAAAATTTCTTTGGCGCAGCCTCAGGTAAAGTTCTTGGGATATGTGATATCCCAAGGGCAATTGCTGATGGGTCCTGACAAGGTCGCCCCTGTGGTGAATTTTCCCCGTCCTACGACGGTAAAGGGTGTTCAGAAGTTCTTAGGACTTCTGGGATATTACTCCAGGCTTATCCCACGGTTTGCGGAGATAGCCACACGTCTAAATTCTTTAAAACGTAAGGGTGTTGAGTTTGAGTGGAGCGCTGCTCAAGAGAAGGCCTTTACGGTCCTTAAGAAAGCGCTTTCCTCGCCTCCCGTACTTCATCTCCCCGACTTCAGCCGGAAGTTCGTTGTTCAGGTGGACACGGCTTCGCTGCTGTTGGGCGCTGTTCTGGCTCAGCGAGATGAGAAGGGATTAGTCCCAGTCGCCTTTGCCAGTCAGACCCTGACACAGGGAGAAAGCCCATAAGGTGCTATGAAAAGGAGACGGCGTGCCTGTTTGGTCTTGCGAAATACGCGTCGTGCATTGAACATGACGAGTGCAAACTGCATACCGATAACCAGGCTTTGAGTTGGGTGCTGAATTACCCACAGCAGATGGGGCAAATCGGTCGCTGGGTCTACCATCTCTCACGTTTTAAGTTTAGAGTGCATCATGTTCACGGATGTGACGTCGTTGACTATGTGTTGTCATGTATGCACGACACTTCTGAGTTTGTCGTTGAAAATTCCCCGGGGTTGCTTCAGAACTTTCCTGAATGCTTTGTGGGTATTATGGACAGGCAGAAAGCAGATTCCTTCTGTAAGGAAGTGCGGGATAAGTTGCGTAGAGGAGAGCAGTGTCCTTATGTCGATCAGGATGGTATTTTGTACTTCACTGGCAGTTCAGGCAGAGCTAGGAAGGTTTTGTTGCCTAAAGCCATGCAGCCGATGGTCTTGAGCTATTTCATGATTCAGTTTCGGTGGCCATTTAGGCGTAAATAAGACGTTTCGGAAGATTGCCATTACGTTCGCCTGGCCTGAACTTAAACGTGATGTTTCGACGCACGTGCGTGAATGTGAGGAATGCCAGAAGTGTAAGCTCGTTCAGCAGGCGAACTTTGGCACTAATGCCAGTCAAGTAGCTGATGGACCTTGGCAGATCGTGCACTTGAACATTTTTGGCGCGTTCGTGCATTTGAAACGTGGGAATGTCTGTTTCTTAATTTTACTTGATACCTTTACTAAGTTTGTTTTTCTTCAGCCTTTGAAAAACATGAAACCTTTGACCATAGTAAAGGCGCTCGCCGATCATGTATGGAAGGTGTTTGGTGCTCCGTTCACATATTGACTGACAATTCCCATTATTTTACTTTGTCCTTATTTAAGGATAAATGTTTTAAGTGGGCGACAAAGCACTTTACGTCCAGCCCTTACTACCCTAAGGGTAACCAAGTGGAGAGATTTAACAAGAACCTGAAGTCTTGTCTATTTTCTATTCCCTCCCCGAGTTCCCTTTCTGGGTAGGCATTTGTCCCATCCCTTGTTGAATGTGTGGGGAAGTCCTTCCCCTTCTGTTTCCTCTACCGATGAAGGGAGAGAGAGCGCCTGTGTGAAGTAGTTGCTAAGCGGTTGGTGGCCGCTAAGAATGAGGTACAGGTGTGCCTGAATTTACATTGTGTTCCCTCTCCCTTTGCTGTGTACATACTGTTTTGTGCAGAACTTTTTAATTGTCTAAAGCTTCCACGCAGTTGAGCACTAAATTCAAGCCTAAATTCAAGGGGCCGTATGTTATACAGTCTTTTTTGGGCCCCAACACTGTGTTTTTGCACCTTCCTCGTGGGACTAAAGGTGTTAGACGTGCGTATGTTGCGCACTTAAAAAGTTTGGTTCCCGGAGGAAAAGGCATTAATGTGAGGAATTAAGTTTTTGAGCATCATTATTGTGCCCCTTCTTGGTTTTTTAGTGCATTTGAGTGTGTGATTGTAGCGTGGTGTAGGTTGTATTTTGATGCTGTTGGTACTGTCACTACTATTTTCCCTTTTACCCTTCCGTTTCCATGTCCCGAGAGCTGCAGAAGAGGACGTCAAGATGAAGACCTGCTGGACAACTTTGATGCGCTGGTGCACCGCCCCCCAGTTTTGAACACCTCCATTGACTTGAATCTTCACTTGGACTGAAGTGCTCTGTGCCCTCCCTTTGTTTATGGACTGTCTGCTCGTCGGCGCCCTAGTGCGGGTTGCCTAGCGGCCAGTTGCGGAGTGATAGACACACCCGTCTCGCTTTCCTGGAGAAACTCCCTGGAGCACATGTGATGTGCCAGTTATAGATGCACTTTCTTCACTGTCTTTCTTCAAGAACTTATCTACATTCTTTGATTCGAACTGTGGATTCTTTGTGTTTGTGATCTGCTGCACAGTTTGTGACTAGGAGTTTTTCTGGGGAGGAGAACTTGCACAATGACTGTGCTCTGGAGTGTGTTCAGGGACGGTGGCACTACGTGACTCAGCTGACGTCTTTATTGCAAATTTTCGCAAGGCTAAATTTCCTGTGTTGTATGTATCCCCTCCTCTACCCAGGCCCCATCTTTTTTCTACTGGTGCATGCGCCTTGGGCGTCGGCGATCGCGGCTCCCAAGACTCATGTGTGTACTTGGCATATTCCTATTCTGACACTGGTGGCAACAAGACGTCTATAAGATACGTGCGCTCCTGCACTTGGTAATCTGGAGCTTAAAAACCCCTGCGGACAGTTGGTGGCGGCACTGTCATGTTGCACTTTTAGTAATTTGTAAATTCTCCCCTTTATTCAAAATTTTGTCCTGGAACCACAGTCTAAATTATTATTTGGCATGTTAACCATTTAACGTTTAGTTGCTGTTGTTGGCTGTAAAATGGCACCTCTTTTTGTCAGTCAGTTTAAATGCATATGAGTTTTCTTGTTACCGTTAATGATTTTGTCAGCTTGTTTTCCCTCGGAGCACACCCACCAGTAATTGATTCTTTTTGCATTCTACGTAAGTATTTACATAATTCACACCTCACCCACGCAGTTTGTTTGCAGCATTTGGTAATGTTATAAATCACTTTGTATGTTCAGATATTATTGGACGCTTAGGTTCGCGCCAACAGGAATCAGCATAAATTTCTTTGAGCACTCTAATAATTCAGACTGTATGGCTTGCTGCCTTTTCACATTGTATTCACATGTATATTGCATTGGATATTTGTGGCCCACTGCTCTTGGAGTTGAGTGCAGTGCGAACATAGTAGCCAGACAGGTCAGACTTTAGAAATAAAGTTAGCCCCTGCATGGGCTCATTAATTATTGTTAGGTCCTAGCTGTTCAAACTAGTGTCCTTCAAGTGCATTGTCGCGCTACTTTTGCTTGGTTTAATGTTTAACTGTGTCGGGTGTGCCACCTGATTTTATTTTATTTTTTACGTAAATAATAATTTGAGTGTGTTCATGTGTGTGTGTGTGTGTGTATATATATATATATATATATATCATTCACTTTTAATAATTTGCATGCCATATCTATTTGTCAGTTTAACGGCTATTTATTAAAGGCATCGTGCCTTTGTAATTGTCTGCCATTTGGGCTTTGCAAATTTGTAGAGCTTTCCAGCTCATAATTTTTTTTAACATCACAAGTCTTGTTTGAGTACTTTCATAAATAATGTTCTTATAATTGCTAGCCGTTTTGGCTTTTAAAGTTGCTGAGTTTATCAGCTCGCTCTTAGGGCTTGTTCGCCTATTGGCACTCAGGTACGAGTACAAGTTTTATGTATTGTGTGAAAATTCAATTTGCTATTGGCAAGCTGTTGGCTTGATTTTATTCTGCCTTGCATGGCACAGTAAATGATTGTTATTTCTTGCCATTTTCTAAATATTTGTATATTTTCCACTTAAATAAATATTGTGATTTTTCATATGTTGGTTATTTGTCTACATTTATAATAATAGTGTATGTGCATGTTGGTTGGAGACATAACTGCAGAACTGTTACCCTAACCAGAAACAGTAATAGAATATTTATATCTGACATCTATTTCAATTGAAAATAGTTTTGTTGAATATCTCAAAACTAACTTCTCTGAACATGGGGTGTTTCTCAAATGACAGATTCAATTAAGTTTCTAGGCCTTTAAAACATATAATTTTTTAATAATTCAAATTTAATTTCACATAGATCACTTTTGATTAATGCAGAAAACAGTGGTTATGTGTAAGAGAACTTTTTCTTAACGTTGCAATATACATATTACTATGTAAATGTTTAGGGCATTGATCTAGCATTTTTATACAGTATACATTACTAGTACTGTAATTGTAATGCTATATGTATGTGCATTGTACCAGTAAAAAAGAATATTCTGCACTGTTCTAACCATGTCTAATAACACAGGTCTACCAGATCGGCAACTGAAACCACAGCTTCGGCAGATTTTGCCATATTTTTGTTTAAAAAGGCAGCCAAGATACTACTCTTCGGATTTATGTCCGCTCGTTAAGCATCCAACGACTGAGTAGATCCAGTCACATGACTAATACTACATAGCAGGATTATACCTACTATGTTTTCATAAGCACCTGTAGGCATAGACTGCCTAAAGCCCAGTTTACACCAAAAAAATAACAGTAACAAAACAACGTTAATTACAAAATGTTAGCTACAAAAATTTTATCTAAGAATGATGAATGGAAGTTAGTAGCAATGATGATGACAAAAATGTCTATAACATTACAGATAACATTCGTTACCAACATCCTTTGATCTAGACCACCTTAGAATGGATAGTGAAAATAATGTTATCAACAGTGATGGTGACAAAGTTATTAACATGTTTCTAAAATTCATAACTTTTGTTGCTAGCAAATGTTTTCAACAAAATGTTGGTAACAAATGTTAATAACATTTTTTATAAATATTAACAAAGTTAATAACAGAATGTTGGCAACAATATTGATAACATGATGTTGTCAATAATTTTCAAGCGTATTTACATTGTTAATAACTTTGTTGACAACATGTGTTATTAGCAATGTTATCTTTGGTGTAGATTAGGCTCAACCCACTCTAGGAGTGTGCGGTATTTAGAAATGATGTATCGCGATGCAATATTTCAAAAGTATCTCGATACAAGCAATATATCGCGATGCGATAAAATCACACTACATTACGCTATGCGATAAGTATCATGCTGCGCAATTAAAATCTCTCTGCAATAAATATAGCAGCATGCCATAAATATTGAGGTGCTTAAAAAATTGCGTTGTGATAAAGAACGTAAAAATAAATTGTCCTGATGTAAGTAGACAACGCACCGCACAAGGAGCGTCATTAGCTGGAGAGGGAGGGGGGGGGTCATTCCCATCAATAATAAACTTTTTTTTTTATTTAAATATATAATATGTATATTTTCATTTATGCAATAGTTCTTCTAGGGACCAAATTACATACACAAACTAGGTACAATAAACCAGTTTATAATGAAGTGTGGTGGTTCACATAAATATTAAAAGCCTTTCTCATTCATCACTCTCACACTCAAATACTGCTTCACTCGTAGAGACGACTTTCCTTGAATCAGTAGATTTGTAGAATAGCAGCGCTTTCCCCGTAGGAAATAATAACAACATTCTCAATGCACTACGGATATCTCTAAACGTTAAACCACATCAAAATGAAATAAATCTTCCAATCTTTACTAATGGAGACAGTGTGACTACAGCCACCACTATCAACTGCCTTGTCATATATTACATTGCGGGTAATACTAGTAGTCTGATATCACTGTAATATAATTCACGTGCATCAACAACTTGAGGAGGGGAGGGACATGTCCCTCCGTTCTCAATCCCAAACAAATATTGATATTTTAGCAGTGTACCAAGACACAATACCAATTATTGAACACTAGTTAATTTATTAATATTATTTGTTTTTAATTATGAAGAGAATTACTGAAGACGGAGAAAAAAAAACAAGCTTCAATAACATCATGGATATCCAATACAAGGCAGCGCGAACGGAAGTAGGGGAGATGCCAACGGGGCCAAGAACTCCGAAATGTTTGAATTTACGCTAGATAGAATAGTAAAATGAAGTGCAGACCCCCTTTACCTTACGGAAACTGCTTAGATAGCATCATTTTGCACCTCAAAATCCTAATTTTTCCAGAAGGCCCTAGGCTCCACCCCTTTACTTTATTGGTTGGGGGATCGGGGTTACTTATTTACAAAATCGGAATAACATAAACGTAACCTAGTAATAAAGCTTATAGAACCAAGTTCAAACGTTATGAAATTAACTCTTAAGGTTTGGGCACCATGCGAAAATTTTTTTTCCATGTGCACTCTGTCTCATACCAAAAAGATAAAAGCATCAGATAGTGAAAAAGACAAAGGTAAATCAGGTACTTTTTTTCATTTTACTTGTTCTCAAAATATATACTAATCACACAATTCTTTGCGAATATTTCCGTAAAGCAACATCCAAAAGAAGTAAGTTAACATCATTTGCTGGGGTAATTCATGGCATATTGACAATAAGTTTAAGAATAAATAATTTTTACTTTAAGGATTAACAAAAAATAAAGGAAGTAAAACACATAAAGTGTATTAAAAACTATTGTAAACATCATCAATATTTAGTGAATGCATGTAATTATGTAGCCTACTGTGATATTAAGCATTTTAACAAGTCATGAAGCTACTGCAGTAATGAAAGTGATTTAAGTGATAAATTATTTCATTAGTAATTTACGTTCACATACAGTTACGGAATATTCTTAAAACTGTACCATGTAACATTTAGGTATCTCCTGGTATTTAAATACTGATTTGTGGTGGACAAGGTTCCAGCCGGTAATTTAACTGCGTTTACAAAAATGTTCACTGAAACCATTTTATATGAAACAATCACAATTTAAACCATCTAACTAGTTATATAGATAGGATCTTTAGGTATGAAAAATGCTTAGAGAGCATCTTTTTTTGCCTTGAAACCCTGAATTTTCCTGTAAAGGGGGAGGGTCCCCCCGCTTCCTACGGATCTCCTCACCCGCTGTTTGGTGGTTTGGGTGTTCCTCAGCAACTATTAACACTACAGTCCTCCCCCGAAAAATTATAAGCCTTCGACGAACATTATTGCACTACTATAGAATTCAAAGTGTAATGACTCACTACAAAATTACTACACAGTCTCACTAACCACTTCATAAAACTGTTATGAAATTATCACTAATAATTTTAAAGCAATATTTTTAACGAAACTCACATCCTATTGTAGTACTGTACCTTTATGCAACAATATTTCAATGCAAAAAGACACAAATCTAAAACGTAAAAAAAAGAAGCACTCAACACACACTAGTGGGCTATAAACATGATGTTCATTATCCATGCTTAAATGAGTACAAGTATTACACATTTATAATACTTAAATATTCTGCTGAACAACTAAAAAATAATTAAGTAAATATAGATAACAGTGGTTCCGTATATCTTACACAAAATGAGGGTATTACTATACGTGTTTACGTAAACTACTTTGGATGCATTCGATAGCGTGTAAATGGGTTAGAAACGTCATGCGACAAAGATCTACCAGCCCTCAAGATCTCAAAATGTTCAACTCGATCCCGTTGCCGGATCCACGTAGATCTACCCTGCTTGGGAGCAGGTTAGATAGCAACCAGCAAATGATATAAAAGAAAATGTGCATAAAAAGTAAACAAACAGACTCCCGCATGTATACATAATAGAAAATATGTTGTAAGGCGTTTTGAATGCATGTTCACGGAAAAAACACGATGTCAGATGGTAGTATTCTTGTTGAACAAGAAGTCTGAAGCTGTTCATCAAGTAAAAATGTTGCCAGAGTACACAATTCAGGTATGGAACAATAATTATTATTACTAGTTTTATTTAATTTTAATGCTGCTTAGGCCTACATATATTAAACCAGCACAGAAGGGTATTCTGCTCTGTTTTTAACCTGGTCTAACAACATAGGTCTGCCAGATCAGCGACTGAAATTACCACTTCTGCAGATTTAGCCATATTCATTTACAAGGCAGCCTACGATACTACTCTCCAGATTAACGACCACTTGCTAAGCATTCAATGACTGAGTAGATCCTGTCATGTGACCAATGCTGCCAAGTAGGAATATACGTAGTCAGTAAGTTTTCATAGCGCCTTAAGTAATAGATACAGACAATGCCATCTTAAAAGAAAAAAAATTGTTTACTGAGTGTGAAAAGGTACCGAACTTCTTGTCCTCAATACGAAAATCTTGTATTGGAGGCACGCAACAAGAAATTGAGCTGTTGTTATCCTCATTTAAGCATTTCCTTTCAGCGGCTAGATATGCCAGCGGGCAGTTAATGCCGCCCACGATACTGACAACAAAACATAACTTTCCATTCACTCAATGATCAGCAGTTATTTACAGCTAATGGTTATAAAAACTTACTGACGGTGAACAAAAGTATTAAGCTGATTGTGTTAGCCTCTGTTCAAACAAAAAAATTGTGATGTCTTGTCTTTTTTTCCCCAAAATAAAAATGTATACATTGTGACTTATGACGACTGGTGTAATCCTGGTGGTTGCCTATTATATTACAATGTCTGTACTAGATTTGTCTATCTTGAGTTAAAAATGTTTAAACAGTAATGTTGAGTTAGAAAGGGAAGACTAACCTCGCAATGCAGGCTATTGTGTTATCCCTAAAATTACCACTACAATTAAAACAGCAAAATACCACGTTGCAATAAAAATAGCAAAAAAAAGTGCTGCGATAAAAATTGCAAAAAATTGTGCTGCAATATATAAAAAATTATTGCGGTTGTGATATATCGCACAGTCCTAGGCCATGTCATTCACCATTATTGTGAGGCCCCAACGCACTTCCCTGCGGTACTCCTCATGTAATCTATCATTACTCAGACACTGCCTCCCTCACTTTCACTCATTGACTTCGTCCCCTGAGAAAGTCCTCAATCCAGTCAACCACCCGCTTATCATCCAGTCGTCTTTCCACTGTTCTCATCAATATTCCATGAGGAACTTTGTCGAAGGCCTTCTCAAAGTCTATGAAGCAAGCATCATCGTGCTTCTCCCCATCAACTACCTGAAACAGATTCTCCAACAAATTTGCCAACTGAGTATCACATGAATATCTCTTTCTAAATCAATGTTGGTATTCCTGTAGGGCCTTATCCATTTGCCGTTGTTCATAACATTTACCACATATTGTACAATCAACCTCTTCATCATCTTACCTGTATTCAATGTGAGACTCACTGGCTTGTAACTACCTGGCTTCCCTATATCCTCGCCCTGCTTATACACTGGAACCACTAATGCCTCCTTCCATACATGCGGTAACCTACCCTCTTCCAGTGACCTACCAAACAACACCTCTAGATATCTAACCAACTCCTTTCCTCCAAACTTGAGTGCACCATTTCCTATATCATCTGGCCCCACTGCCTTATTGCTCAATTTTTAACCACCCTTTCTATATCACAACCTTTCACACAAAAAATGTTATTAATCCCTTTGACTCCTATTGATGCTTCACACCAGTTGTCCTTTGCCTCATACACTGACATGAATTGTGCATTCAACAGTTCAGCCTTTCCCTGCCATCTGCGGTAGCCCTTCCGTCTGTTCCTCTCAAAGTTGGGGTCCCCTCCCTTCCACTACTCACCTTTCTAAGATATCCAAATAATTTTCCCCATTCCTTGCCCTTCCCTTCCTTCATCATACTTTTCTAAATACATATTCCTTGCCTGCTTGATCTTACTTTCCATCTCCATTCCTAACTGTTTCATGAATTCCCTGGTCCCTTGCAATCTATTTTGTCCACACCAAGCATGTAGCAGCCTGCCCTTCTTCAACTTTACGATCTCATTCCCATAGTATCTCCCCTTGCCCTGTAAGATTTCTGAGGGACATATTTTTCCAGATTGTAACGTAATTTGTATTCTTTTAAATCATATTCATAAGTCATCTATTCTGGTTTCTCCAGCCCATCATTAAAAATTTTTCCTTAGAAACTTTAACGCTCCCTTGCAGTTGCCACTTCCATACTACCCTACAACCCTCTCTTTGGATTGCTCATCGAGAGCTCGCCCATATTAATTTCTACAACAGGTATGTCATGATCACTAATTCCCTCCAGGGCCACCACACTAACACATTCCCTGGCCTGATCAATACAACTTCCAGCAAAGACCCTTCACCAATCTCACTCCTTGTTGAATATCCACCACCTGCACTAATCCTCAATCAATTAATACTGAAGTAATTCTCTGCACCTTATTGCCTATCCTCTCCGCTCCTTCCTTTCACTGAACACCTGGCCGTCAGGAACCCTGTCACTCCCTATTTGCTGTTTTGCCCCTCACTGCTCCATCCTTACCTTCTCCTATCAGACAGCAGTTTCCTTGCCTAACAACTCTCCTAGTATCCTCTTTCCCTGCTCTGTCAACTGCACCAGATAGATTCATTCCTATACATACCTGCCCAACCCACTTTCTGCTGTCCACAAACGTAGCCTCGAACTCCTTACATATCCTTTCATACATCTGGCTAGCCTCAACTGCATTGGTATAGCTAATTCCTTTCCAACATAAAACCCCACTAACTACTGCACGAGACCTCGAAGTACCTCCGTTAGTAACCCTCTTAAATCCTTCTCCACCTCTTCACTTACTTTCTAAAACGCAAGATTATTCCCCCTACATGCACTATCACAACCTTGACCATATCACTACCTCTCATACTTCCCACCCTCTCCTTAAGGTCCTTAATCTTGTCCTTTTCCTCCACCCTCCCAAATGCTGCTTTATATAATACTCCCTCTCCTAACTCCCTGCATCTCGACTCCCTTAACAGAACTGCCTAAGAAGATAAATTCAGGTTCCTGCATATTGAGACTTTCCCTAGCTGTTTCTCTCTCCCCTATCCGCATAACTTTTTCCCTTATGTCATACACCTGCTCCCTCTCGCTCCTCCCTTGCTACATCTCCATTCTTCTCCTCATCACCTACCTTATGTGTATCCCTGCCACTAACCTCTGTATACCTGGCCTTCAGAATCCCTTCGCATTTCCTAATCACATTCCCTCTGAGCTGTGCCTTCGTAACCACTCTACTTGTTCTGACTCTCTCAGGCCAATGGTGACACTGATCGATGTAGGGAGGTTCAATAATATGTTAAACAAAAAGGTCTGTAAGATGAAGAACTTGCTACTGAATGCTAGTCGGTTTCAAAAGAGCCGCCATGACGGTGTGAGAGGTTGTACTGCTCCGATATTTATATAATATTATAAAAAGTCCCTTTGGAATAAATAAGTTAAGGTTAATTAGAGTTGTATTAGAGTAAATTTGTAAGTCGTTGTTTAAGCTTTTGGGTTAGAGATAAAACTTTAAAAGTGCATTGTTCACTGTTTGTTATATTCTTAAGATAGCTGAATATTGATAGAAATAGTACAGAGTTGTAGTTGTAGTACAGTAATTTATATTGTAAGTATTATTGTTTATTGTAAATGATATTAGTTAATAATAATAGTTTAGTAGGTGTTGAAAAAAAAAATGTATGTAGTAGTGTTTAATGTAAACAAGATTAGTGGTAAGAAAAATATTTCAACCATTGATGGGGAGACGAAGATGTAAATGTGAGTGCTGTAGAAGGGTGTGGAAGGATGGAGAAAGTGGAGTTCAGTGTGATAACTGCCAAGGGTGGTTTCATGCAAAATGCATTCAAATGAAAGAGGAGGAATTAGAGTCGCTGGGAAATGAGTGGTGGTGTGAAAAATGTGATACAGAGAGAATAAACAAAGGAGGTATAGTGGCAGTGGGAGGTAACCGGAACAGACAGGAGTTGGAGAAAGATGAGTGTGACAACCAGGTAAGAGAGGAAAGGAGTACTACGTGGAGAGACTGGGCACTAAATATACTGGGGGACATATTGGGGGGGAAAATAATAGATGGAACGGAAGGGAGAAGGCAGTAGTGGAATGGTGTAGTTGAGGTTATTAACAGGAAGGAAATGGAAGTGAGGAGTAGAATTGAGAGGGTGGAGGAGATGAAAAGAAAGCCAAAGGCTGAATTAAGTAGACTGGAAGAGAGAGATTAGAAAAGCTTGAATGTGAAATAGAGGTGACTAAAGGGAAAATAGCAGCTCTGAGCAGTGCAGAACAGAGGGAGTTGGAGGAGGAAAGGCAAAGGAGAAGGGAGATTGAAATTGAGATGGAAAAGCTGTGAAAAAGGGTAGAGGAAATGGAAGTGATGACCGAAGAAAAGGCTGAGACAAGTAAGGACAGGTATGCAGAGGCAAGTAGTAAGGAAACTCAGAGCGAAGATAGGAAAGGAAAGGAGGGAAAAGGGGAAGTAGAAAGGGAGGAGCCGGAAAGAATTGGAAAGCAGGTCGAGGGAACAGAAAATGTAGACAAGGGGAGGGGAAACCAACTAAGAGAGGAAACCAGGTTGACTGATAGGAGTAAACAGAAAGGAAGGCCCAACACAAAGGAAAATGAAGGAAGAAATAAAATAATAAGAGAGAGGAACTGGGTAAGAGGAAATGGGGTGGCAGTATTCTGGGACTCAATATTGAGGCATGTAAATGTCGTAGGGGCCTACAAGGCAGTGAGAGGTAGAGAGAGGATGCAGGATGTAGTGACCAGAGTAGAGAGGAGTAATTAACTGGCATAAAGACAGTTGTAGTACATGTCGGGACAAATGATCTGGTCAGAGGAGTGGAGCCACAACAGTTTGAGGAGGAAGTAAAGAGTGTACTGAAGGCGGTCAGGCATAAGGCTAGAAATGCAAGGATAGTATTAAGTGGAATACTACCGAGAAAGGGGGTGCAAGGGGTAAAAATTCTGAAAGCGGAGGAGATGATGATAAAGCTATGCTGGGAATGTGGAGCAGTATTTGTCACAGCTAGAACAAGATTAAGGGAAGGACACTTTGCTAGAGACAAGGTGCATCTAAATAGGGAAGGTGTTGTGATTTTGACTGGAATGTTACAGGTAGTAATAGGGAAAAGGGAGATGCAACAGGGAGGAAAAATGGAAGGCCAGGATAGGTATATGAGAAGTAACTAGAATTGAGGATGGGGAGGAAGGAATACTATTCCGAGAAATTGATGGTAAGGGAAAACTACAGGTACCTACAGAAAGAAATTGTTACAAGTTTAGAGCCCGAAAACTTTATATGTGGGAAATTCCCATGAGTTCTTTGGGATAGAGGTCTTATAATTAAAAATAAAAGAGTTAAATTAAGTACTGGATTTAATAGCTCACAAAGCTACGAAACACACAAAACAGTAATCAACTATAACTCTCACAACACAATTAGTTATGCACACAATTAGTACTGTTCCACAGAACGTTAGTTAACTTTGACAATTAAAGCACAATACTATTTACAATTAACCAATTAAAGACTACAAATCATAATAAAAGTTCGGTCATGTATCCAATCAACAGTCTCTCAAACAGTTACACTGTACAACCTTAACAGTTCTACGGGAAGATGGCTCACCATGTACAGTGCAGCACCCAGAGAGCACCACTGTCTTCACTCTTGAGGTCTTTGGTTCGACTCCCGTCGCGCACCTCCTTCTTCGCCTGTCGACCCACAGCAGAAGCCCTCTTGTCTCGCCCAGTACTGATCCGAAGGTATGCGCCTGTAGCCTCGCAGTAGACTCAGACGTCACCAAGACGTCTTCCTGACATCACCAAGATGTCCTCGCCAGCCTCTCTGCACAAGCTTAGCACCTCCTCCGAGCAGGACCAATAGCAAACTCCCGAAGCACTCCTAGGCAGTCTCCTCAAGTAGCCAGTTACTGCCCTCCTCGACATAACACCGTCAGTGTTGTTTTCCACAGCTCACCACCTCTGCAACACTCCAACACAACACCACAAGTGATGTTCGCCCTTCCTGCAGCCTGCTGGCGTCACACAGCCAAAACACCGACCACCGCTGCCGTGTTGCCATCCTTGAGACGCTACATCTCGTCAGCTCAGTCGCGCGGACACAACACCTGAGTGTTGTCTGTCCCTTATGCAGGGCGCTGATGCTACTTAGTCTCGACACCGACCATTTCCACTGTGTTGCCATCCTCGTGATGCCACACCTTGTCAGTTCCGCCAATGTTACATCAACCTCGACGCCATCGTGATACCGCCCTCACCTTTGCGCTGCCACCAGTGTCTCCTCTCGGCCCGTCACTTCTCACGACGTCCATCGCCATCCAGTGGCAACGCCGCCCCTAAGGACGCTGCCTCACACCACTCTAGGTCTCACTTCATCTTCACGACTCACTACAAGACTATCACTTCCAGACTAAGACTTCCTGACTATCACTTCCCGACTCCACAAGACTCCAGATTGACTGCACAATACTAGACTGACTCTTGTTGCGCAGTACCGAGGCTTTTATACGGCCCCTGCAGTGACGTCAATGGCTTATGAAATATGATGACCTGAAATCTAAAAATAGACACCATCTCACGCGTGACTGTTGATAGTCACGTATTCGCACTGGCGTCAACGGGGAATCACAATGACGTCTCATGGGAGTTGCGACATAGATGCGAAAACTCATGACATCACTGTTTGACTCACAGGGCTGACCACCCAGCATGATGTAATGTGCCTGCTGCCCGGCCAACACGCAACAATATTAAAATAAAAATTTGGAAAATTGTTAAGTTAAAGGTGATTAATTGTAGGAGCATCTACAACAAAATGGAGGAATTCTAGGGAAGAGTCGAAGGATTTGGAGCCAACATAGTGGTGGTTGTAGAAACATGGCTAGATGAAGATGTGTAGGATGGAGAGTTGATGAGGAATGGGTATAGTATATTTCGAAGAGACAGAAACAGGAGAGGAGGGGGGGGGGTTATTAGTGGTTCTGAAAGATGGACTAGAAGGGAAAGTGGAATGGGTGGGGGAGGCAGTAGAACTAATTGATATAAAAATTCAGGGTTTAGAGAGAATTTTCAGGATGATTGCAACCTACAGGCCACCAGGGGAAAAAGGAGAAATAATTTTGGCACTTAAGGAAAGGCTAGATCAGATAGGGGAGGAGAGATGTGTAGTGGTAGCAGGTGATCTAAACTTGCCAGGAGTGACATGGGAAGAAGGACCTGAGGAGGTAGGACCAATGACTCAGAGATGGGCATGTCAACTGGTAAATAGGGGATTGGGACAAGCAGTAGTAGGAACAACAAGGCAGGGGACCGGGGAAGATGGCACTCTGTTAGATGTAGTCTTGGTTACACCAGTTGGAGCGGTGGTCAGTTCAGTAGTATTAGAAGGAATTAGTGACCACAGAATCCCAGTAGTTGAGATGGCCACAAAACTGATGACAGAGGTTAAAGGGAGGGCTAGGGCAGTAGACACTTTAAAAAGACCAAACTAAAATAAAATTATACTTAAAAGAAAATTTTGAGTCATGGACTAGAGAGGAAGGAATTAAAGAATTGTGGGAAGGTTTGAAAGAAATTTTAATAAATGCAGTCCAAAAGTTTGTACCAATAAAGAACGTCGGAATGGGAAGAGACCCACCTTATTATGAATAGGAAGTTAGGAGGTTTAAACACAAGTGTAGGCAATTGCATGCTAAAAACAAAAGGGTAGAAAGCAAAAGTATGAGAGATAAGATGAGGAAATTAGGGAAAGAACTAACACAGAAAATAAAAGAGGCAAAAAGCTAGTATATCGAGAAGATGGAGGAAGGGAAAAAAGACAGTTGGAATGAGCTATTTAGGTATGTAAGAAAGGTAAGAGGAAGTGAATAGAAAATACCAACAATAAGAAGGGAAGGGGGACCAGAATCCGTAAGTGATGAGGATAAAGCAGAGGTGTTGCAGGAGCAGTACCTAACTGTGTTTGAGACAAGCAAAGAAGGTAGGTGGGAGAGTAGGGAAATTAGTTTATACGATATATGTAAGATAGAGATGAGGGCATTAAGAAAGGTACTGGGGCGACTCAATGATAGAAAAGCAGAGGGATCAGATGGTATTGTAAATGTAATGTTAAAGATGGGGGAAGGGGAAGTGTGCAGATACCTACAGGTACTGTTTATTTTTTTAAATTTTTTTACTTCACTCCGTAGACACCTACAAATTGTTAGTAACAATTGGTGTGTGGAGTATGTCAAACATACAGTCAATCACAAAACTACTATGTACAATACAGTATTTACAAACATTTTCGTAACACTGTCAATAATAAACTCTTGCATAAAGATAGATATTATCACATTATTGGTTATACAACATCAACATACAATAATGCTAAATATACAGAACACTTTAAATCAATCCAAGTGAAAAAAGTACAAAGATCCAATGGGTAAGCATGTACAGCTATTTAAATTTCGATTCAGTCCAAACGGAAGTTGTTACAGTGGCTAAGATACTCTTAAATACTGTAGAAGGAATGATTAAGGAGATTATATTTAACAGTGTTTTGAAATTTTCTTTTATTGGAAAGGCATAGTTGTTTATAGTTATTTGGCAGAGAGTTAAAGACTTTGGTCATGGTGGAGGAAGTTCCCTTTAGGAAAAGTGCCAGTGATGTTGTTAGGTGAATATTTTTATTATTTCTTGTTTTATAACCATGTACTTCATAGTTCATTTGAAACAGACCAGTGTTATTAGAAATGTATGACAGCAGCTTATAAATAAATAGTCCAGTTAAAGTAGTATTCCGTCAGTTTTAAACAGCTTCCTACAAGACTCCCTACCTGGTTTATTGCACATAGTTTGAACTGCCTTCTTTTGAAGGATGAAAACTTTACTAACAGCTTGTGAAATACCCCAAAAAATTACACCGTAAGACATAACTGATTGAAAGTACATAATAAACTGATTTCAGTGTTTCTTTCGAGGCTATTTGGGACAGACACCTTAGAGAATAGCATGCAGCACCCAGTTTCTTAATAATGAATTCCATATGTAATTTCCAATTCAATTTGCAGTCAATGACTAGGCCTAAAAAATTAACTGAATTCACATTTATGATATTATTTTCATGGTATTTGATGTGTACATTGGTAATTTCTTTATTTTTTGTAGTGAACATAATGCAATTTGTTTTATTTATATTTAGGGTCAACCTATTTGCTGTAAACCATTCCATTAACTTATTGAGTACTGAAATGGTTATTTCCCCCAGGTGCTCTTGTGAGTTTTATTAGTTATTATGCTTGTGTCGTCTGCAAATAATATTGATGATGCATCCGGACCCAAGTAAGCTGGTAGGTCATTTATATATATTAAAAACAGTAAAGATCCCAGTATAGAGCCCCGTGGAACTCCATGCTTAATGATATCAGTATCTGAAGTAGTGTCATTACCTGTCACTGTGTCTCTTATTAAAACTTTTTGTTTACGACCTTCAAGATACGATTTAATTAGTAAATTTGCCACGTCCTGCGATGATGTTCGTGACCCGCGTTTGGTTATAATAAGAGGTGTCGATGCTCTGTCTCTTATGTGATTAATGTTGGGTGATTGGGTTCGTATTAAGTAATGTTGTAGTATGCCCGGCTAGCTCTAATTGAAATAAAAAAAAACAGAAGAGTTTCTATTTCAAATCTGCCTAAGGGACTCACGCACTGCGGGTTGCGTCACGAGAGGTAGATACTTATAGTTTCCTTCGACGAAAAGAATAGGCGCTTCCTCCGGCGGCTTTTGATCGGTCACGACGTTAATTATGTTGCAGGTACCGGCCGCGATCACCCGAAAAGTCCACACTCCGGTGACCCCGAGCTCGCTGTACACCGCCCTTACAAACCCGACGACGAAGATCCTGACACCTGTCCTCCGGAGCTCACACACACCCTGCTCGTCTTAAGACTCCATTACGTCTCTGCGTTGCGACTTTTCTGTTAGTCCCCCGCGTCTCGCGTCTTTGCTCTCTTGGGTGGCGTCCCCTTCCCGCCCCACCGGACTCATGGGGGCGGGTAGGTTCCCCCGACTAATCAGAGCGAAGCCCTGGCCCGAACATTGCGTGCGTCCCTTGTGGAAGCCTCCGTATTTATTTAAAATCAAATTAAACATGGGCACATTCTCACAGCAATTACAAATAAAACACTTAGCCTAATTACTACTTGCTATCTTCAATTAATATAATTCTAGTTCAAATTACGTACGTTACACGGGGTCTGTTGGGGGAGGG
>PNEQ01018806.1:0-20749 GCA_003012365.1 Medauroidea extradentata | reverse complement strand
GTGTTTGTGCACCAACGGTTAGTGTTCATTCCAGTCGTTCGTTCATTTCATGTGCTTGCCGTGCATTGTGGCGACAAATTATGTTCCGTGGTAGAGCATAGTCATCTTGCCAGGGGACTGACCCAACGCCATTGAAATATCTACTGAACGTTTCTCTCGTTCTCAATGCCACGGACGAGAATCTGTGATGAACAGTCGCTTTGTTTGAGTGATTTGTACTGTTAAGTGACATCACCAAACGGCATGTATGAGTCTATGTTTTCGTGTCTCATAACAAAGTTATGTAAAACGCAAATGGTTTTCACAATCTGAACGGCGTTGGCAACACTCGTTTCGATGCTTTTGTTCAGTAATCTCCACTTAGCAGTCATTATACCGAATGTGCATTCAACACAGTTTCTTGCGCGACTCAACCGGTAGTTAAAAATTATTTTTTCATCGTCTAAAGCTCAAGCAGGATATGGTCGCATCAGGTATGGTAGCAATGGGTACCCTTCATCACCTAGTAGTACAAAAGGAGCTGGTGTGATTGTTGAAGGGAGAGGTCTTGCTTCAGGTACATCAAACTGACCAGATTCTAGCAAATGAAACAAGGGAGAAGTTCGGAAATTCCCCCCCATCGCTTTGTAGTCCTGCAGTACCAACATCAACAGTAATGAACGTTTTATCTGCATCTACCACAGCCTGGAGCAGAATTGAGAAAAATTGTTTATAATTATGGTACTGTGAACCACTGTTCGGCGGACATTTAATGCGTATGTGCCTTCCGTCAATACTCCCCAAACAGTTTGGAAAGTTCCATTTGTCGAAGTATTTGTCTGCCACTGATAGCCAAGTTTCGTTTGTGGGCACAGGGAGGTACACTGTTTGCAAAACATCCCACAAAACTATGCATGTGTCATGGACGATCTCTGCCACTGTGGTTTTTCCCATTTTGAAACACAATCCTAATGAGTTGAACGACTCCCCAGTTGCTAGGAATCTGAAACACATATACATACAAATCACGTCAGTATTATCCGTAATGTGAACGTGACCACACCTATTATACCTAATATTCTACAACATAGGATAACACAACAATACACAATAAATAAAAAAATACACACTTACATATACATGTGTGTATATGTGGTTAATCAACATAATGTAATATGTTCCTGACATCTTGAAAAATCTAGTGACATTTAATTAATTTGTAATACTGTAATGCTGTTCTGTTAATGTACACAGATAATAACAATGGTTTAACACCTAAATTTAATGGGCTATGCCCTAGTCTAATGATTTGTATAACCTAGCTACGTAAAATCACTGTGGTATAAAATTATTGATACGACCTGTATACAAACTGAAAATATCATACGAGCACACAACTGAACTCTGTCAAATAATAATGTAACATACTGCGTGTTATCTGGGCAAAACGTTTATAGTGTATTGTTGTTGGTTGTTTTATTGTCTGATTCCAGTGAAATCACTGAAGGCAAAATGGAAAAATTTACGAGCCTATTTCACTAAGGAGCTACGTCAGCTTGATACACCAAGGAGTGGAAGCGCCGGAGGTGTACATATAACAAGCTCGTGGGCCTACTTCCAGCAAATGGCGTTTCTGAAAGACACTGTACAACACACCGAAAGATTAAGGAGCAGTAACCTTCCGACGCAAGTGCTCAATTCGGAGAACAGTCAGAATGAAGCAGTAGATGATATGGATGAGAGCTGTTTAACAGGCAACGAACAAGACCCAACTTCCAATGATGCAGCTGTTCTTGTTGAAAAAAAATACAGCTGACATAGCTTCCGATGATAATTCCCGTGGTGATATGCAAAAAACATTTGTACCGAGGCGAGCTATTACAAACAAGCGTAAGCTACAACGTTCAGGAGTACAAGATTACCAAATGGGCAAGGAAGATGAAATAGTGCATATAGAAAAGTGGAAATTAGCTCTGCTTGAAAAAGAAGTGAACAGTGAAAACGATGCAGACTTGTGCTTTTTTAAGAGTCTGTTGCCATACATGCGGGACATCTCACCAGTTCGCAAACTACGCGTCCGAGGCCATATACAAAGTGTTGTTTTGAGGGAATGCGAGGCTATTCGTCAATCACAAGCCCCCACCCACTTCTTTGCTCCACAATTTCAGTCACCGGCCACTTCTACTGATGCCATCGCTCCGCAGTATCATTCACCAACCACCTCTACTGATGCCTCAACAACATCTGGCACTTTCGCAAGTTTCGGAACACTAATTTCTGAAAGTTATGAGGGTAGCTGTAGTGTGGAGGAACGTCCTACTAACGCAACCACATTTATCAACTTGCCCCATACATCATGACATTTCTGTACTCACAGTTTGGTTTCATGTGTTACGTGTAATATTAGATTTTATGTAGCTGCTAATGTTCGCATGCCAAGCTTTTCTTATACTTATAATGTTTACAACTTATTTCAATAAATATTACTCTCTTGTTCTATCATTTCACATTGATTACAAGTGTTAACAGTTAACTCGTTTAGTACACATAGTATTATGCAACAATACTAACCTGAGGGTAATTACCAAGCGCTGTTCTGATGATACAGATTCCCTGATGTTCGTTGATGTTCTCTGTAGATACAAATCAACCCTTGAGACGAGAAAGTCAAATGTTTCTGTAGTCATACGTAAGTAGCTGTTACACTTGTCTAGGTGACCTCTGATGGTTTTGTAAACTCTTACGAATTCTCCATCGTCATTCCGTCGTAAATAGTAACTGTGTATCCACGGTTTTTTACGCCGCCAATTGACATTCACCCTTTCACTGAGTAACATTTTTCCTCGCTATTTTTGAGAGAGGCATGTTTCATCTTCGTATGCCGAGGTTATTCTGACTGTGGCAGTGCGGCCACTATGCATTCACCCTCTACTATCGACCCTCCACTCTCCACCCTCTACCCTCCAATCAACTCTCCTGCAGTGCGGCCTTACCCTTAGTCTGAAGGCCACCCCAGTGAGCAGATAATTTTATCTCATATCACGTTACTTAGAAAATGTTCATTGTTTACTGCAGACTGTTTTTTTCCGTACGCCTTAGAGCAGCTGTCTCCAACCTACGGCCCTCAGACCACATCCGCTTCGCGAAAGAATTTTATGCTGCCCACGGGAAAATAGTTAGGTAACAAAATATTCGGCAATTTGAAAATATATTCGTAATTTAGAAATTTCAACGTCAAGTACTGATGCAATACTCGTCTACTATTCGCCCATTATGTTTTCTAACCCTCGTTACCATACCCGTTGACAGGCAGCGGTGCACGGGTACAGTCACTGCTGTGTTGCTAGTGCTTCTTTGTACCCAGCAGTAGCTGCTGTTTAACACAGATGACTAGACAGTCCCAACTTTTTCAAGGTCGACGCACTTGTTCATGAATCATCGTCGCTAACACGTTGCCCTTTTATTTCCAGTGACGAAATGCCTTCTGAACTTCAACTTGAAGTTATCGAGTTGACAATCAACGACTCACTCGAAGCTGATTACCAGAAATGCTACAAATAAGATAACTTACTTTCATTTTACAGATCTCGTCCATAAAAAGACTAAAAATGTAAAAAACCATGCCCGAACTATGTTTTCTATTTATTGATCCACGTATCTTTGTGAACAAACTTTTTCTAAAATGAAATACTGTATGTGAAATCAAATTACAAACCGTCCTTCTCTAATGGACATCTAAAATTGATATCGATATTAGGAACATTTAATTCTGACCGCAAAAGATCAGAAATTTTAGGCAACCAACAAAGCAGTCTTCTCAATAATATGACACTATGATTTTGAGATTTCCAGTCTGTATATATGCATATGTAGTGATTCAATACACAATTCACAATTGTATTTTATTAATATTAAGTATATGCATTCAGTTAAAAACAATGATATGGTTTTACTGTTATAGTGTAAAAAACACATCACTAAGCAATTAATTTTTTTTTTTTTGCTAGCAACATTTCATACCTCCCAATCGGCACAACCCTTTTACCCTGTGGAACGTTGCTGGCCCGCCAGGCCTTCTATAGCTTTCATTATGGCTAATGTATAGACAAGGTTGGAGAGTGTGTCTCAAAAAACCGTGATGTACTCAAAAGAGAGACTGATATGAGTACTTACCTGAAGTATATCTATGTTTTAATTTAAAATTTTCTTCTCTAGTTATGACAAATTATTAATGCATAACTATGTACTGTATATGTTTCTTAAATTAATACATTTGTCCAAATCAGACGTATTTTACATTATATAAGTACGTAAAACGCATATATTTTTTAATGTTACACACAAAAATTTTATTTTATCAAAAATACACCCTATATCTGTAAAACTAACTTATAATTATTTCATGTTCCTTGAAAAAATTGTAATTAACCGTATTAATTCATTACACCTAAAACCACACACACCCTTGTAAATATCTTACGCTTCAATCAAGTTGGAGTTTCAATAGCGTGCGATCATTTTCAGCCATATTCTTCCAGGTAAATTTTACAAAATTATTGAAGCGCTTGGATTTCTTTAAATTTGCGGTTGTTATATTTTTCGTTTGGTTTTGATTGACAGACTCGATCAGTAAGCCAGGATTGCAAGTTTCACTTGTATTTGAAAAAGTTTATTACACGAGCAATATGCTATATAACGTGCCAGTTTGCTTAGTTACAGGATTCTGAGGCTTTAAATTACTAAATGTTTTGAATGGCAAGTACCAACGACATATATACGGACAGACCCAGCGTAGGCTATACTCTTCACTGCCGATGCGTGGCCGAAACAAAACAGTTGATTGTGGCCTGCTTTTGCTGTGGAAGATAGGGTTTACGACTTATTTCAGGTATGGACGTGTTAAATGTAAAGGAATTTACCTATGAAGGTCTGATTTCTTGTACTAGACAAAATACGCAAGTATTTTTTACCCATTTATTTGGTTGTAATGCAAAAACAGGCAAGATATATGGTACTACAACACTGTGCGACATTGTTTACTTTGTATTCAAAATACGTCTGTGGTTAATAAGTTTGGTAATTAATTAAAGGAACATAACAATAGCTTAAAATAATTAAATGTTTACGCCATGTTTGTATATTTGACACCATTATATTTGCTGCAATAACCTACACTTTCAAATAATTTCAATGGTTCAGCTGTATTGCACTGCCTAAAAAGTAGTTTTTGTTGGAATTTCATTAAACCTCTTGACTTTTCTCGTACAATTATGCTCTGGAAAATAAAACGGTACTAAGGCTTGGGTAATAACGATCATACTGCTAAAACTTGCAATGAATGAGACAGCAGTTATGCCATTGAATAATGACTACAATCTATTTGGCGGTAATATTTTGTCCAACCAAAAATTCACTTTTCTACGACATGAAACCAGTCCTTGAGAGGGTGAATTCATACACAACCCACATAGTCTTCAAAGCTAATGTAACAGGCTATATTTATATCTAACCCCAGTGAAATATTACATTTACTTGGTCAAGAGTAGGGCCTACGTAATTAAATTATTTTTCAAAACCAAATTTGAAACTTTACAAAAGTGTTGTTAACGATAGAGGTTGTAGGTAACTTAATCTTAATTAATCAATTATTTTTCATATTGTTCACATCTGCATTTCATTTATACCTTTGTATTGTAATATTATACTACACATAATGAGTCGGGAGAAAAGGTACAGGCTTTGAGGGGTGATAGTACTGGTGAATCTGAACAAAATGTTTCTAATAAACGTATGCCCTTTTCTTTAACCGTTTCAGAGAAACCTATCAAAAACAACAAGGAACAGGAAAAGTGCAGGTGACGGTAAAAAACGATACTGTTATCGTACGTTTTGTTTAATTGTGTACATTTCCTCACAAAACATGTTCAAACACTCCAACACCAACTTCAAAGCATTTTGCTGCTCTGATAGACAGCTGCTGTGTTGCTGATCTGAGCTCATTAGTACATTGCTTTACTTGAGCACAAGCATGGTAAATACGAGCGAGAAGTTCCTCTCTTGTGTCCACCCTGCGCATGTACACTTCGCTTTTATGTCAACCCCACACCGTGTGGAAATGTACACAATTAAACAAAACATAAGATAACAGTATCGTGATTTACCGTCACCTGCACTTACCCCGTTCCTTGTTGCATTCATTAGGTTTCTCTGAAATGGTTAAGAAATGGGCATATGTTTATTTGAAACATTTTGTTCAGGATATCAAATAATATCACCCCTCAAAGCATGTACCTTCCCTCCCGACTCACCATGGACATGCATATATATATATACATATATACATATATATATATAATTTGATACAGTTAGTTAAATTAATTTATCCAATTTACCCCGTGGTACAAAATTCTGGCTAAGTTACACTGTGGGAACGAGAGAGGTTTATTTAAGCTGGCTTCGGACCAGCATACAGGTAACAGGTACCTAATTAATTGAAAGCTCAGTTTCCGTCGCTAATTTGAATTTTATTATTGTTCGCCTTTTTGAAATTCTGAGCAGTAAAAAGTTAAATCTGTGATTACAGCTCAAATTTTATCTACTTTACACTACAGTACAGATGTGGTCCGTGAGAGATTTTGGTTAGAGCTTAACATCGAGGTCTTTAGGGCTGGTGATGGTTGACCTAAGGTAGGTATGGAGCAGTACCAGAATGAATGGGCGGGGAAAACGAGAGATCCCCGATAAAACCCGCTGACCAACGGCATCGTCGGGCACGATTCTCACATGAGAAAATTCGGGAACTGACCCCGCCGGGAATCGAGCCCGGATCGCCTTGGTGGGAGGCGAATTGTCTGACCATTCGGCCACCGCGGACCCACAGATATGGTGATTGAGTTGGTTATGTGTAATTTGGTCGCAATCTGCCAGACAAATGAAGAATATAAAAAAAAATATGCCCAACTGATAGAGGCATAATTATATGAGGGGTTAAAATGAAAGTGAAGTAAGTCACTAATTTGAATACATTGTGGTTATTGTATATTGGCTTTATTTGTATGCCCCATGTTTAAATATAAAGTGAGTTAAGTCAGAGCTGTGTTAATATATTGTAAAATCGTTTTATGACAAAAAAACACCTTATTCTGCAAAACCAAGCAATCACGACTTTCTTCACTTTCCTTCTAACCCCCTCATACGTCAGCAGCACAATCGCCATATTTGTGCTGTAGTGTAAGGATAATATAGTTTGCAGTACAGTCGCAAATTTTACCTTTTTTATTTCAGAATTAAAAAAAAAAAACAAAGTGTAAGCAATTACATACATGTAAAAAGCTAAGAAATTTGAGACTGTTGTTGTATAAACTCTGAATTGTCCACAAGGACTTAAATTATCATTCATGTTATGATGAAAGAGTTTATGTGGCAAAAAAACACTGTTCTACATATTTCTGCTTCCACCGAATACAGTATAAATAATCCTGCAATAATTACATTACACTATCTATTTATAGTACACTGGCAAATATAAGGCAGCCTACAGCTTGTGTACAGTTGACAGCAATATTTGTAACACTGCAAATAAATTGTACAAAACCAGTAAATTAATTATTTTAAAGATTTCAAATCTTTTACTTTACAGACAATACTAAACGATTTTGTGTTTTAATAAAATACGAACCTTTTCCACTACTTGTTAAACACACCAAGTGCCAAGAATCTATCTCCAGAAGCACAAATATAAATTATATTCTATAGTTATCACAAAAAAATCAACAAGGCAAATCAATTACTAACCACAACATTACAAAAAACTTATAAATGTCTAAATTAACTTAAAATCCTGGTGTATATTTTGTGAAGATACTATCTGCGAAAGAAGTACACGTATGCTATCTGTTCAGAAAAATTCAGAGAAGGCACATTCAAAACTAAATTACTGTAAATTTTGCATGCATAAAAAGCCCATATGTTGTTCTTTTATACGCAAATAACTAGCTGCATAACACAAGTACAAACATAAATACAGAGCTTGATTTAGAACATCAAAAGAAAAAAGCAAATTTGTCAATACATATAGTATAAATTAAAATCGGTTAAAAAAGCGTACCTGTGGAATGATATTGGTGTTCCTATGACTGCTTCTTCATTACAGTCGTAGACAATACATTTCTGGACCATTTTTACAACACGCTGCAGCAAATTCAAATGGCATCCATGTGAAAACAGGCTACAATCAGCTGTTCAGGGAGCGAAGTTGTTTTTGGCTCAATATTTTTGCGGCATACTGGGTCTACTTATATCTATGTATATGCCTAGTACTAATATATGCTTTCGTTTATCTATGCCCATATACACTTCGCGCCAAGACCATAGATGAGAGAAAAGTACAGACGGGTCATTAGCAGCCGATACTAGGCCAAGCTGACTTTGTTTATTCAGGTTTCAATATGGCGGAATGCAATCAACTGTACCTGTAGATGTATTGAGAAATGAGGTTATGGTTGGCCAACCCACAGTCGCATTATACTCGTTGCTATGGTAATAAACAACACTTTTCAGGTTCCAATATGGCGGATGGGCTCCTCCCCCTTACGTCTCAAGCTTCATACTCCTCGTCCTAGAACATACCTTATGCTCCATCTGTATGTTTCTCTAATCTCTGGCCCAGACTAGAGATATTTTGTTTATTCCTTTTCGCCATGCGTTATGTAATGTATTATTCGTATTTCAATGGCGTGTGTTATTGACTACATTGAGTATTTTGTAATGTGACTGAACAGTGACCTGATCTGATCCAAGGGTTATCAATAGCAATATTGGGCTACGAGGAATGTCATCAGGAAGGAATGGATACCGGCTGTTCTATGCTGCTGGCGACAAAAGAAGTGTTTTGTTAGGAATTAAACAAGAAAAAAACTTTATAATTTCTGTAGGAACCACCGGACGAAGATATGGTAGTCAACGTCAAATTTTGAGCTATTCTACAGTATTAAACCAGCAGCAGGAACGAATACTGTCTAATTGTCACCTGACAATAATATTTCGTCACGAGTCGTCAATTTTCGGAATCCTAAATTACGTTTTCACTACTTCGGGGCTGGTTCTCCTACTCGGTTGCTGAGAGGATCTGCGTGACGTCGGGGCTGGTGGCAACGATCCAGCAGTCAGCGAGGACAACCATGTCTTCTAGAACCAGTCGACGCCCATCCGTGGCAGAGAGGTTTCTCGCAACTTCGAGGGTCAGTCGCGACAGTCCGGTAGCTGCGAACTCTCAGTCAGAAGCTTCGGTAACGTAACCTCCTAAATTATCCTACCATCGCAGAGTGTTCCTACGAAAATTCCATTGCAGAAAAAATATTTTAACATTAAATATAAGAATTTGAATCATGAACATTATATCCAATATACGGGACGATAGTGTTTTTTCGAAAGTAAGCCCACAGAACCCTAAAGAGTTAAATTAGAGTCTGGAAGCAGCTAATATAATGAAGTGAAATCAATAATATCTGCTGAACAATACTTCAAAGTTTAAGATGAAACGCCCTTCCTTGGTAATACTTGGACGGATCAGGTCATTCGTTCTGTTGTAATAAGTCACGATTGATCTTTTCAAAGTGGATATCCAGTAATTTAGAATTCAATCTCGGTTAATACGCAGATGTCGTTGATCATTTTATTAGTTCCTATATTACTCCAGTACAAATATTATTTTCCGAAACGTTAAATAATCAGTATAGGAATATACATTTGGTAAATGTATATCTGGGTATTTAGTTATTATTTCTAGTAGAACGAGTAGTCAGAGCTTCATTGTATACCCAATAATGAACTGCCGATATTTAAGTTTAGTCCCAACCTCTTATTACCTACACATACAGATTATACTATATTATCATTGCATGAAGTATCCCTGTCAAAGTATTAATTTAATAAACCTAATTTGTTCCTCGATGTAGCTATGATTTTCAATACAGTACAATAGTACGCCTTCATACTATTTGTGTGTGTGCATATATATATATATATATATATATATATATATATATATATATATAAAATTTCGGTCACACACATTAAAATTTAAATTGTTGTAGTTAATTTACAAATGCAATATCTGAACGACGAATACCATACTTAACTCACGAAGGACTAAGGTAAAATAGTTTCCACCTGAGAACATCTGATTTCAACTCACCTACTACACATGTTCTGTTTGTAACTGGTAGAATGTTGCGCATTTCACACATTTTGTATTTTCACTAATAACACAGTTATTGTAACACCAGAAACAAAATTATTTTGAGTGCGTTTTACAATACCTTGATATGTGAACTAGTATTAGGTAACTGTGCATTACAAAACGGTAATATTTTGAAAGTTTTTATGCCAAGACAACAGCCATACACACATTTTATTATTTAATGTTAAACACTTTTTAGAGCAAAAATAATTTATCAAATACTAACTCACTATTAATCTTTGACCTCTGCTCTGTACAATTGGTATACGTGTATTGTAACTAGGTCAAGTGTGAAGTCAAAAAAAATTATTATCTGAGGCACTGAAAGTCGTTGTTTCACGAAAAACGTCAATTTATTCACGTGAAGCCTATATTTCGATAGGCACATATATACACATAATACATTTTTTGTTGGACATGCCTGCTACTTCTAAACAACACACTGATATGTATGTTTTTATCACTTCAAGTCAATTATATTACACCATTTCCAACGGACTGATTTAAATCTGAATACATCCAGATACTTACGTACAAAGTTAAAGTCCTTGTTATAAAGCATTTTAGTGTAAATATTGGCACAAATGAAAAATTTCTTACATTTTATATATACCTAGTCTACTAGGAACAATAGTTTACTTGCTATAAATACGTGGTATCTAATTTTGAACGGGGAATAATTTTCACTTTTGAAAACCAATAGGCGAGTTTATGCTTAGCAAATGCAAGTATACATTCGTTTTTGCGAGAAGTTATAAATACGTATTCAGTTTCCGTCTTTGATGGTATCAATTTGTTGGTTTGTTCTTTGCAAATAACTAAGTTGAACATCCTGTAATAATTGTTCTTGACAATTACCTACAAATACTTAAAATCTTGCAACATTTGCACGGATCGTACAGAGCAATAAAAATGTACTAATATATATTTAAATGTTAGATGTCATAGGTTTTCAAGTGTTTTAAATGGTAGTAATGTTTCATACATTAATAAATGAAAAAGTTCGAAATTGCTCAATCGTAAACCATTAATTTACCCTAATGTCACGCATAGCTTTTATACACAATATTTAACTTTGTTGTTTCGTAATTTGTCAAAAAATATTATTAAACTTTATCTTATACGAAATGTTAAATGTTACTATTAAATAAAATACTAGTATTTAATAAATATTTAGAAACTTTTATTATTTATTATGTATAAAATTCTGCTAAGACTAAACAATGCGACATTAGTCAATTAGGTTTATAAGCCATACTGTCAGAGTTTTAACCACGCAAAATTGAAGACAGTGGTGTGTCCTGTGTAAGATATTGTGGGAGAGGAAGGGATGAAAATAAATAGGATTAGTTAGCAGTCAAAGGCGTACTTAACTAACGTTCAGTAAACACTTAAGGGAAAGGTGCCATCAATGGACCGGCTGAACAAACGGTAAACCACAATGGTTGAAAAAAATATGAACATGTATATTGGTGTATTCCACAGGCTGACATCGTTAAAAAATTATAAAATAAATTATTTTTACGAAAAAAAAATTTAAAAAAGTACGTGAAAATGGTCCACCAATTGATATAGGGTTCCAGGAATTGACCACTCTAAATTTCTACCGTGATTACAAGAAATATGTCAATGCTTGGTAAACTACACAATTCAAACCATTAGCACGTATTATCTCCTGAACGTAAGGCACAAAACAGAGAAAATTTTTTAAAAATGTCTTTAAAATATCAAGATTTTAACATTTTAAAATCGCAAAATTAGCCTATAATCAGTAGCAGGGTTCGTTTTAAGTTTTGAATTATTAACACTAAATAAAAAATAAACACTTCAAATACATGCAAAACATACATTACTGACAAGTTTTGCAAAAGAACTTTTCCTTTCCTTTTTCACGCCAACACACACGACATGAAACCACTATTATCAAGACATACTCTGTACCATATCTTCCTCGCTCGTAGATTCGCAAATATCAAAAAACCAAGATTCTGTAACTGTACAAAGTCCCTTACGTTTTTTTAGATGCTGGTTGTTCACGAGTTTTTTTAGCAGCACGATTTTTGGAAGGCCTTTGGGATGCTTCTAATGCAGATTTGTAAGGAGACGAAGTAAGTTCGTTTGCTTTTTGTGTCCCCGTTTTTTTCTTGCTTGTGAAGAGAGCGTCAGTTTATTTTGTATATGGAGAAAATTGTTTTACTGACACAAAAGTATACGATGATATAGGTCTTAGGCCAGGTGTAGAAACTCAGACTTTACTGCATGTAGCTATGGCTATTCAATATGCAACACATTAGTTCATGTTTACGTTTTACATATGACGGGATAGTATAATCTGATTTTCCATTACTTTCGAATGCAAACTGCTAACTATTAAAATTAAATAATTCCCTGCATAGATTTTGTTTCGTTGTTTTATACTTTAAAATGACTCTTTGACTCTCTGAACCTCTGAAGAGTTAGTTAGACGACATTTTTTTAAATCATAGGGACACAGTTTGAAGTGTGTCTTCTTTTCGTAGGTAAACGCATCAGAAATATTTCTAGTAGCTATACGAGAACAAATACTTTACGTACCACGCTACAGCATGGCTCAACATCCGGTCAACTATCCCTTTAGATCACGACATACACACTATTCAATTCACTTGCAAATTTGATTTAATTATGTATGGGTTATCATCTACCGTAATCGATTTTTTGGTGATTACTGCAGTACGAGAACTGTAGTAAAATGTTAGTTCAAAATTTTTTATCAAATTTTAAATTTCTTTCGTTATATTTAAATTTCTATAAAGTCAGGATGCTTTACTCCCTTTTAGTACCGAATCATATTAAAATTAGGCATGGTAGTGCAATTATTTAAACTTTTTAAAAGCCTTAGGTAAACTACATAAAAAGCTGAGAAGTGCATTGCCACTTTGTGATGCCATGGATGGACCAGTATGCCATGGATGGACCACCGGTCCAGTCATGGCACTAAAAGATGGTCCAACCACAGCACTAACGCCATTTTACCTTAAACGCGTGGCAGTACATCGCAAACATCAAATACATGCATTATCATTACGGTAACTTGTTCACAGGAAACAAGCTTTCATATACCGTGCCAGTTATAAATATTTTGTCACTCTACTGATGTATACAAGCCTTGAATGAAAGTGTAAAAATATCAATAAACCCATTGAAAACTTAGCAGACGGCGTCGTGAACGCATCCTTCTTCGCACAAGTCCGAAACTTCTTTAGCAGGTAGTGCCTCTGCCGCGTCTTGTTTACCGTATCACACGAGAATGTGTTGTGCGCACAGTTTGTGAAATATTACAGTTGTCCAACGGTGGCGCTGATATATCGATGGCATCTTTCCCCTAACTAGTAATTCACGGAAAAGATAATGTTTCTCTCACAAAACCTCTAACCAGTCATCACACAGGAAGATCTGTACCACATTAGAGTAAGTTTTTTTGTAAGTAAATTTAGTACGCGAAGTGCTTATCAATATCGTATCTAAATGTAATTTAAATATATTGTCATCAGCACTTATCATCGAGTTTTCCAGCGCTGGTAAGGAGGTGATATATTGTGAATATAGAGCGGCGCCGGAATGAAGAGGCGGGGGAACGGGTAAACCCTGAGTAAACCCGCCGTCTAGCGGCATCGTCCTGCACGATATCCACATGGGAAAATTCGGTGAACTGACCTCGTCGGGAATCGAACCCGTATCGCCTAGGTGGAAGGCGAGAGGTCTGACCCCTCGACCACTGCGGTCCTATTGAAGTCAAGGCTTGGGAGAATGGTACGATGTAAATATAGACCAGGGGCCCAATGTGGAAATGGTAAATCTCCTAGATAAGCTGCTAACAACAGGCTATACCTGCCATGCTTCTCACGTGCGATAATTTGGAGCGCCATCGTAGGAGTTGAACTCTGATTGCCGGTAGGTGAGGAGAATACATAGATAAAACGGTTTGTGGTGGCCACAAAATGTTTTGTTAATATGGACATCACCAACATGTTTGCTGTGGTTTCAAATATCCTTGTAGTTACTACACTTTACTGTGTGCAGTTAAAACATTTTGTGCTCACCATAAAACAATTTGGTAAAGTCCGTAATAAAACAAAATTTGGTGAGCAATAAACTTTTTATTTGTGTAGACTGACCTTTACACCGCCGCGTTTTCTTGCATTCAAAGAATTTTTCCAAAAACAGTGTCGTATGACTCGAGACTAGCTATGACAGCGGAAAACGTAATTGTTCTGGAAGGATGACTCTATAAGTGCCTTAGCTATTTGCGATTGGTTGAAATCTTAGGCAATTACAGCAAAAAAAAAAAAAATCCACCAGTTTACCTGAAATCGAGCTAGACGCGATCGCCATTTAAACGCCGTAAGCTGCAAGTCAGGAAGTCATAGTTTATACTTTCGTTTGCAGACGACTTCTGAATTAGTAATGAAGCTACAAAACATGGTAAACGTGTGCTTTATCTAGGAAACATTTACAATAGTTTCCCTTATTGTGAACTCGACTTAATACAGACAAAACACCACCCCTTATTTCCTCTTGGTCGCTAGATTCGAAGGGACTGCGGTGGTCGAATGGTCATACCATTCGCTTCCACCAAGCTGAGTATTGAGAAATACTGCTGTATACGCTAGTAATACTGCCACGTGCACACTGGTTGCAGTCACAGCGTTACCCACTTTCATCCGGAACTATTTTTACACGATCCCTTTCATAATTTGTTTATCGCGTTCGACTAGCCTAGTTTACTACTGGGATTAACGAAGAAAAATTTTATCTGTTGTGTAAAGAAACGTCGGTATAAATGACTTTCTTACTACTCTGATTTTAAGTTGAACTGATAGCTTTCCAGTACTATTCAGTGTTGAATTATAACTCTTTGGTGGTTTCCTTTGACACGAGCTATATTATTTTAAGTTGATGGCATAAATAACGGGTAACATTTAACAGCGAGTAATTTTCAAGTTTAAGTACGATATTGATGACACCAAATATGCTATTATAAATTAAAGTCAGGTGTGAGTAGTCACGTTTATCTCTCATAAGAACAGCGCTACCTAGAGCTTAGATACGAATCTCATACTTATAGAATCCACGAGTCGTTGATTCAATAGTCATAATCAACTACTATGAACTAGTACCAAAATGTTAAGTGGTTCAGTTCCGTTGTAGGGACATTTTAAGTACATTCACATTTAATTTAAATTACAATTATATCAAATCAAGTCACTACGAAACCTACTTAGAAGAAAACATACTCTAATGTGGTACGGGTGTCCCTGTATGGTGATTAGTTAGAGATTCTACGAGAGAGATATTTCCTTTTCCGTGCATTGCTAGATAACTTATTACTAAACATTAAATAAGTGAACCTTTGGCTATTTACACGTCTTATTTACGGCATTACAATTATAATGTAGACGTTCGCCAGCACATCTAGGCCTAAGTTACGCATGCCAACGAATTTCAGAAAACTATATTCATTTTCTGAGTTTTCAATGTACTTAAGGTCAAATATGAGATATATTGATCTTATTGTTATCAGATAAATTAAAAATTCCTTTAATTTCTTCAAAGAATTTTAAAACTTTACAGAAAATTATTGGAATTTTTCCACTGACATATGTATATGATTTCTTGGGACTCTATTGAGAGTTGATAATTTTTTTATTTCCCTTGAATTTTGTAATGAAAATTGCGTCTTGTGAAAACGTGTTACAAAAATAATAATTATTAAAATTGTGCATAGGTTAGAATGCATAAAAATAAAAATAGTAATATTAATAGATATATTTTTACGGAAACAATGCATGTCGACTCATAATGAATGAACTTAGAAATACTGCGAAATTATTACAATCTTTTACAATAAGGAACTTCTTCATTCATCTCCTGTATTACGCCAACTAAAATTCTTTAGTATTCGAGTTTTTTCTACGTAATGTTTGGTAACACAACTAAGTTTACACTAAGAGTCATATTAGCATCATATGTAATATTTATCGTGTTCCGGAGGCGAGGAACAGTTAATATAAACTCGGCATTGTTCATCCCTACGCCCAAAATTACAGATATTGAAGAAAATTCCATGTTACCATAAATGTCGAAATCAACTCATATTTTCGCCATTAATGACCACTTTCATACCTTTCGTTTGATGCTTTTACATCAATTTGTGTTTATTTTGGTAAATGCTTGACACGGAACAGTACGTGCAATCGTGGTCCGAATATATTATAGTAACTCTCATCATTTATAAATAGTGCGAGATATTGCGGTAACTCATTCAACCAAGATGCACGGTGACAAAGCAGCGGCGAAGTGTTCTAGTCAGCACAGTTCACATACGTGCTGCTACACCTAGTCGTTGAGACGATGTCGCACGCATTGTATCAGTATATTAGTAGAGGTCGGCGAAGGTGAGAGTCTGCGTGGTTTGGGCGTGGTGTAGGTGGTGGAGTGGCGGTCGTTGCAGGTCCTCCTGGGAGGGTGCCGATGACAGGCTACCGCCATCGCCCAGGGACATCGCCGCCGTGCCGGCCGACGGTGGCCCGGTACCAGACGCCTGCTGACCGCCCTCCTGACGCATCATGTTCCGGCGCCACTTGGCACGGGCGTTCTGGAACCAAACCTGCCACAAAACACACCAAGTTTTTCAGCTTGTAATTCAAACCGTCCACGACAGCTGGTTTGCTGCATCGAGGAAAGCAAAGCATACATTTACGCAACACAGGATGTTCGGTACTTATAGGTACAAACGAAAGGGATGTGTCGAGGAAGATGAAACAAGAAAATAATGCTAAAACACAGGTCTGGAAAACAACGGTTTTTCCCGTCACAATGTATGGACACGTGGAATCATGGCAATGCTGCAAGACTGTTACTGCCGTCTGTACCAGGCACCAATTCCCACAGTCAACAGCAATTGCAGTGTGGCTGCGTTGTGTTCGACGAGGTCGCCATGGCTCCACACACGTTTTCTAATGAAGAAATGAGTGGCATCCACTTGATGTATGGGCGAGCTAATGGCAATGCACGGGAGGCAGCTTGAATGTATCAACAGACGTGCCGGCAGAGAAGACAGCCTGACAGCAGAGTGTTCGCAAGGGCACATCAGCGCCTGTGCGAAACAGGATCATTTAAACAAAACATGCGACATGCAGGAGACGAAGAATAGTTTCGACACCAGAAATAGAGGAGCATGTATTACAAAAGGTGTATTCAATACCAAGCACAAGTACCAAACGAGTTGCTGCAGCAGAAGATCTTTCGCCATAACTCATATGACGGGTATTACACGAGGGACAGTTGTACACATATAATGTACAATGTGTGCAAGCATTGGCCGCACCAGACTTTCCAGCCCGGGTTGTCTACTGCCAATGGCTCCTGGCAGAATGTGGGCGAAATACACAGTTCCTTGTGCACATTTTGTTTACAGTCGAAGCATGCTTCACGCAAGATGGTGCCATGAACATCCACAACACACACGTGTAGGCTAATGAGCATCCATATGCTATCATTGAGACGGCACATCAGTGGAGATACTCCATTAATGTTTGGACAGGTGTCGTTGGCGATCGCCACATGTCCTACCTGGCCGACTTATTGATCGTGCGTACCTTCATTTCCAGCAGTACGAGATAGTCGACAGATGTGCCTCTTTGTGACAGTATGCGTATGTGGTACCTGCATGATGATGCAAAGGCACATTTCCATGTGGCTGTTCGGGAACACATCTTACGTATGTTCAACAACAGGTGTATTGGTCGTGGCTTGCCCGCAACATGGCCTCCCAAGATCCCCGACTTCAACCCATTGAATTTTTTTCTGCGGGGATATTTAAATGCTTTAGTGTATGCCAGCCCTGTAGATAGTGTTTACGAACTACAGGAACGCATTGTGGATAGTTGCCACTACATTAGAAACACACCTGGAACTTTTGAACGTGTACGGGAATCAATGCGAATACGTGCTAAAGCCTGTCTTCATATAAATGGCACCCATTTCGAACACTTGTTGCAATGTCTTCGTCCACATGTGCAGCATTTTGACATTTTGATCCTCGGGAACACTGGTATTATAGCGTTGCTGTCTTAACATGTAATGTGTCATATTGGGAAAACCAGTGGTTTCCGCACCTATGTTTACAACATCATTTGCTTGTTTTTTCGTCCTCGACACACTCATATCGTTTGTACCTATAATTACCAAACACCCAGTACGTACATAATCAGTAAATTTGGCAAATGTTAATAAAAACTTGTATGTGATGTTACTGGGCACAAAGACAAACACATTTATATTAGGATGTAGGACCCTAATAATGCTCCGTATAGATCAATACGCGTTGATAAATTCCCATGTGATCTTGGCATGCAGCCTGGGCCAAAGACGTGTGGACCATAGGAGATCCACCCTGCAGGTGTAGAGCGTGAGACGACAAACCGATAGTCACAATTCATATACAAGTATGTGTGCAACGAGACTCTCGTTTTTAGGTTTTGTTGAAGTGTTGTGTTCCAAAATGCAAAAGTTTTACACACCGGTCAAAATACCCTACGTTTGTTAAATCTTATGGCTGGCGGAAAGAATTCTGAGTCATGTCCTCTCTCACAAATAGCATTTGACACACTCGAACTAATAAACACATTTGATAAAGTAATTAACAGCGATGTCTTGAGAATTAATAACGATGACATGATATGAGTATAAAGTAATATTGGAATGCAAGTATCGTAGACAACGGGGTATCAACGAAAAAGCGCGCCATCCAATTACGTCAAACAAGTTTCCCAAATACGAATACGAGTATCAACCCCACCGGTCATTATAACCTAGATTATATCGGTTAGAGGCGATAATTGTGACCTCTCTATCCACTGTAGCCTAATGATAAACCAGTCTTTTGATGAGAGCACACATTAAACATTCTAAGGATGTTAGGTCGTAGATAATTGAATTAGACAAAAATGCGCTGGGAGAGATGTCTGTTAGGTATGACTTTACCACAGAGACAGCAACGAAATTCAAACGGAAGGCTTATTTTTGCCATATACTGCCAAAAATGTGCTGAGGCCGTCCGGCATATCATACTTATTTATATACTCTGGTTCGTGTAAGTTCTGTAAATTTTGATAGTTATTTGTGGAATTATTTTTAACATTATATACTGTCAGTCCCAATGCGAAGCGAACTCTACTTTACAAACCACAGAGCAGAAAGCTTGGATTTTTGAACCATAAATATTACAGACATTGCATAACACTTAAACAACATTTGTAAAATAAACCACCTCACTGCTGACAAATTTCACAAAAGAAATTTCGTCGATTTCACGAACACTCATTGATAATTGGCAAAAAAAATTTAGCGAATACCGGTACTCAGTATTATTGCTGTTGGAGTGCAAAACAAAATACCTGGCAGTTGCGCATTTATTCTCCCAATCGTATTAGAAAATGTAGTAACGTAGTCTTAGATGCATTCCTGATAACGGCATTATTATGGACCGTACAAAAGTTCCGAGTACTACCAACTGATATGCCTGGTCCTTTGCCTAATTTCCTCATGTATCATACCTATTTTCCCCACAGCTGGCACTTCGTCAGACTTCACAGAACGTTAAAGTTTATTTACTAAAAAAAAATTTTGAATACATACATACACACAAGGTACTTAGACCCAAAACACTACGTCTGATCAAACAGACACTAATAGGCACGATCACAAACATTAAAATTGTCTACGAAATTTTCTAATCCTTCATGAAGAAAGCCGAGTGCGCTAGATAATAGGCTATATACATTTTTCTTAAACCTTGTTGTAGACAAAGTCGGGACAAATAACTGAAAAGCCAAGGACGCTTGAAACTAAGACTACTTGAACGATCCTAAAATATAATAGAAACTTCATGTCTGTAATTCGCAGACGACCTAGCCATACTTGCAGGCAATCAAACAACCGCAACGAAACTGCTAGAAGTCCTCTCAGATTGTGCAGAGAGAGTCGGCCTACAAATCTTCTCCAAATATGACTGGCATAATTCGCACACTAGCCAACCGAGCTGAGATTATTTGTTCCAACAAGAAATCCGTAGCTGAAGAACACAACCAAATAAGAAAAGAACTCACAGCCAATGGTTACCCAACAAACACAATCAAACAGCACATGAAACCTAACAGAACACTTAAGCCCACAGAAACAGAAAAAACATCAGGAACCCTAGTTATTCCGTATGTTCGAGGCCTTTCTGAAAAAATAAGACGTCTAGGAAACAAATACGGACTTCGAACAGCATTCCGATCCAAAGTAACCATTAAAAGTATGGTTACCAGGGTGAAACCAGCCACAGAAAAACTACAAACACACAACTGTGTATATCAGATACCCTGCGAATGTGGCCATATGTACATTGGTGAAACTGGCAGAGCTCTATCAACCCGCATTAAAGAACATAAAAACAATTGCAAAAAAGGCGAAACCCAAAAATCTAGACTGGCCGAACATGCA
>PNEQ01018805.1:5922-20848 GCA_003012365.1 Medauroidea extradentata | reverse complement strand
TTTAAGAGATCCTGCTACTGGTAATAAAAGACCTATGAATAAACTCTCACGTTCGAGATGCTAAAATAAATAAATACATTTATATGCTGCTAAAATTCATTTTGAATATACCTTCGCTGCCTTCGTTTCTCATTTGTATCGCCAACTGGAATATTGCAGCTGATACAAATCTTTTGTACGTCTTGAGAACACACATTTGTAAATAATTGCAAATTTTTTTTTATGATAATCATAGTATTCTATGATTCTAACTCAACAACTGCTTTCATGGGGAAACTCATGTCCGTGTGCGCTAGCATTAGCCTACAAGTTGTTTAACTTTCGTAGTGGAGAGGTCTCTGTGGTGTTATCTGCGGTAGTTTTCACTCTACAGGTGCTTGTGCTCGCACAAGAAATTTCCACAGTATGAAAATACAAGAAGTTTACCTGTTGCAGTAGTTATGTATATGCGCGATAATCTGCGATAGTGTTCGCTCTGGGGTAGAGTAGCGCAGTATTGTCTTCTTGTAAGACGGAATGCGGTTACTTATCGAATATTAAAAATTTTTACTTAAAAGTACAAAACATGCACGTATTTATACTTTCCATTATATTCATATAAGTGTATTTAGTATTAAAAGCATCAATGTGATTCTCGCCTGCAGACATTTCGTATAAAGTTTACTGCCATTGCGTTAAGTAGACTAATCACGTTAGTCGTACATTCTATTTCATTCATCTATCCAGACCATGATCTTCCAGAGAGTTTTGTTTTTCAACATGTACATATAAACTCTACAGTAAGTCGAGACATACATTTAGCCTGTACAAACAAGAAATTCTTTCGAAAGGGCAAACAACTTTACACAAACTATTTATATAGCTGAGAAATTTAAATACATTTACGGTATTTTCGAGTTTCAGGCAAGTTATAGAGAATATGTTTTTAAAATAACATTACAAGTAATTAACAAAAATACACTATGCCTCTTAGCACTATTAATTTAAAAAAAATACTCCATGCTTCTTAGTACTGAAACAGGAGATGTAAATTAGTTAAAATATTTTCCCTACAATAAACAGTGTTTTGTTGTACTGTAAGGTATGTGCTACAATTAATATATTTTCATGAACTTAGTATTTCGGGCGCGCCTTTTTAAAATAAACACAAAAATCATACCAATGTATGTTTTAATTTCCAGCCAATCCCTTCGCAAACTCCACTCCATGAATGCTTAATTTTTTATTTACAAAATGTTTACAAAATAACCAAAAGTTGTTATGTAGTTTCTGCACGAAGAGCCTCACGAATCGCTGCAGTGACCCACACGGAGGAGGGGGACAGCTGGTCCATCTCAGGGAGGGGTGGAAGGATGGGTAGACAGGAGTGGGGACGACCCTCCCTCCTCCGGAACCAGGGATGAAGCAATTCGGAGAAACACACAATCGGATAAGTGGCGGTCCCCCGCGGGGGACCACTTAGGGGGACCGCCACTTATACGAATGTGTGTTTCTCCGAATTGCTTCATCCCCGGTTCCGGAGGCGGGAGGGTCGTCCCCACTCCTGTCTCCCCATCCTTCCTTCCCTCCCTAAGACGGACCGGCTGTCCCCCTCCTCCGTGTGGGTCAATGCCGGGATTCGTGAGTGTCTTCGCGCAGAAACTGCATAACAACTACTTGTTATTATGTACACATTTTGCAAATTGAAGTGGAGTGGAGTTTGCGAAGGGATTGACTGGAAATTAAATCATACGTTTGGTATGATTTTTGTGTTTATTTTAATAAAAGCACACAAGAAATACTAAGGTTATAAAGTTATTTTAATTGTAGCCCATACCTTACAGTACAACAAAACACTGTTTATTGTAGGGGGGATATTTAAACTAATTTACTTCTCCTGTATCAGTACTAAGAAGCACTGTGTCATTAATTAATTAGTAGTGCTAAGAGAGATGGTGTATTTTTGTTTATCACTGGTAATGTTATTTTGAAAACATATATTCTGTGTAACTTACGTGAAACTCGAAAATACATTAAATTTATTAAAATTCTCAACTGTATAAATTGTTCGCATAAAGTCGTTTGCCCTTCCGAAAGAATTTCTTGATTGTACAGGCTAAATGTATGTCTCGACTTACTGTAGAGTTTATATGTACATGTTGAAAAAAATATCTCTGGAAGATCATGGTCTGGATAGATGAACAAAAAAGATTGTACGACTAACGCGATTTGTCTACTTAACGCCATGGCAGAAAACAGTACGAAAAGTTTGCAAGCGAGAAACATATTGACGCTTTTAATACTAAATACGCTTATATGAATATAATAGAAAGTATAATTACGTGCATATTTTGTATTGAAAGTACAAATTTTTTAAAATTTTCGATAAGTGACCGGATTCCGTCTTACAACAAGACAATACTGCGCTACTCTACCCCAGATGATCGCGCATATACGTCTCTACTGCGACAGGTAAACTTCTTGTATTTTCATACTGTGGAAATTTATTGTACGAGCACAAGCACCTGTAGAGCTTAATCTACCGTGGATAACACCACACAGACCTCTCCACTGCGAAAGTTAAACGATACTTGTAGGCCTAAGGTAGCACGAGTTTCCCTGTGAAAGCAGTTGCTGAGTTGGAATCATAGAATTCTATGATTATCGTAAAAAAATTGTGTAATTATTTGCAAACGTGTGTTAAGACATACAAAATATTAGTATAAGTAGCAATATTCCAGTGCGCGAAACAAACGAGAAACGAAGATGGTGAAAGTATATTGAAAATGAATTTGAGCAGCATATAAATTTATTTAGCATCTTGAACGTGAGAATTTATTCATAGGTATATTTATTACTAGTAGCAGGCTCTATTAAACTCGAGAAATGTTTTGTGCAAACTTTAATAAAATATTTCCGAAAGGATTTTTATACATTTTCGCACTAAACAAGTTGGCAGTTGCAAAATAGACTTCCCACGCGCAACCGAACTACCGTAGAAAGACTGTGCAATCCTATGTCGCTATGAGGAAACCAAATTATGACGATTTGTAAGTAAAGATGTGCTAGAGTAAATTTTACATTGATGTCACCTCTGTAAGAGAAGAAAATTACTAACTAAAACAAAAGTACCGAGTAAGTGTGGTATGTGCGGTAGCTTTACACAGAAAGTAGAGAAAATTTATACAAGTAAATATATATTACATATGTTGTGTGGAAGAAATACTTTCACTCTTGTTAGAAAAAAACTGCCGTAACTATCCGTATAAAATAATAAGCATGTGTTGAGTTCAAACTCCTAACCACAATGTAAGCAGACAAGCCGTCACCACCACACTATTGTGACCAAAAGATAAATACGAATTTGCTACGCGTAGTCGTAATAATCTTGCTGACAAAAGTACGAAAAATTAACTCGATATCTCTAACACAAATTGAAATGTAAATGTAAATTTTCTTCCTTGTATTTTACACATAAAAAAACAATACAGTGGTTGACACAAAAATGTTTTGTTAGTGCACACACGTTAGTATATCGTGTGGTTAACACAGAATGTCTGTAGTTGCCCCAAAACTGTATGTCAGTGTTAACAATGTATAATAGTTTTCAATAAACAATTTAACGTACACTGCTTAAGTATTTAGTGATATAATCTGTTCACTTTAAATTGAGCACTCCCCAACATTTCAAATATAAAAAAGTGGTCTTTATTTGGCCAAATATGTTACATCTTGAGATTGCTAAAACATTTACATTTGTTTTTTTTGTTCCAGAGAAGTTTTCAGGTCAAACATATTGAAGATGATCGCAAAATGGCTGAAAGAAAAATTATAGCAGTCCTCAATTTATCGTGAACAGTCTATGTCGAAGTTAGTAAATCATATCGCTAAGTGTGGTAATTATTTATATTATTAATTACATATGTCAAGAGAGAATAGTGTTTCCTTTTCAAGGATTCGGAATATATTACCTAAAAATTGCCGAATAATTCCACCAGAGTGCAATTGTACATCACATCCATGGACAATTTCAAAATAGTGTGAATTTTTTAATGACGCTACGAACTCACCAGCCAAGTACGAGATTTCATAAAAAACAGCAGCCGGAACTATCTTAAAAACGTTACAAAACCTCAGAGGAACACTGTACAATTACTGCACCAGATATTCTTATTTCACATATAATGTTGTGAAGTCAATACCTTCAGATTTCCGAAATAAGTAATGTACAATAGTGAGGCAACTAGGTTGCCTCGAATGTTGAATATGTTAGTTTCTGGCATGATCCTAAAGAAAGTGGACAAGTCTTTTATTGTGAAAACTGGTTTCTGTTCAGAAGTGACAGGATAACTAACTGACCTATCTGAATTTAATTGCTACAAATTGTTCGTAGGTTATGACTTGCTGGACATTTTCGTTGAGCAGACGTGCTGGAGCTCGGTAACATTGACATATAATCAAGTAGTATGCAGAAGACATAGGAACCAACCAATAAAAAAGGAAATTTCAACCGTTCTAGAAATAATATGATTTTGGGACTTGCGAAGGCACCATCAATAAGTGATTGCTGGACAACCGATCCATTATTTATGATGGGTACTGTGTCTTCTATCATGTCACGAAATATATTTGTACTGTTTTGTGAATGTGGCATTTCTGTGATAGTAAAAAACAACCGGAAATAAACTTCAGATCGAAATGTTGTAGAATACTGTTTAAAAATCGTAGGCATTGTGCACACCAGGGAAAACTGAATTTGTCGATGAATCTATTGTACCTAAGGTACGACTGAAAATATAACAATACTTTACTAAAATATCTCACAAATATGATGTAAACAAATTAAGAAAACAGTAGAAATGTACAATGCGGCAAATAATATATAAACACCTACATACAATTCGTTACTAAGTAAAAATGCAATAGTCTTAAAATACTTGTCGAGGGGACGTCTAATAACTGATTCTATTGGTTGGTACATGGCAAAGTTCCGTCGAAAGTTGAAGATGTTAGGGTTTGCTCTTTTAATGAAGCCAAAAATTAAATATTTTTTTATAGGCCTATAATTATGACAAAATAAAGTGCTATGGTTAAATTGACCTAATTACCGATTAATAGCGCACAAAATGTTACTTAATTTTTAAAAACGATAACTGAAAGCAAGTTCCGTAAGTAAAACCTCGTAAATAAAAATAAGGCTGTAATTATAGGCCTTATGAAACTGGTTTCGCCGGCAGTTCGTAAATTATTACAACATACAGTCCTGTATTTTAATGATACGCGTATTAATTTACTTATTGCTGGACGTATCAGTAGATAATAGTTGTACGTCAAAACTGACTATTTTTAATTAGCTGAAGTTAAAAGTACAATAATTTGTGTTCTAAAAATTAAACAGTCAAACTTTGAAAAACAGTGATATTCTTTGCCAAGTAATATCGAGAAATACTTTGGTCAACACAAATTTTATTCATAATGCTGTGAACACGTTCCGAATTTGCCGTAAGACTATCCAGGTGTAACACACTATTACAACAACTCAATTATAGAAGTATAGTCCAAACTTAACTATAAAACGTGTAATTTTAGATAAACATTATTTTACAAAATGTGGAGGAGGAGGTTGGAATGTCTTCCGAAACGTCGGGAAGAGAAATGGCAGTGACGCCGCTACAACCCAGAAACCAGTATTCCATAAACAATAGCTGCGGAAGCCAGAAATGATTATTAAAAAAACTCATTGTTATGATGGCAACAAATTTTTGTAGTCTTAGTTGACGCACATAGTAGACAATTTTATTTTCTAATTTATATACCTGAAAATTGAGATCGTTTCAAATTCTCATGAAATTTTAAAACATATCAACATGTTCGTGTTTACACTTGCACAATGTAGACATACTTCATCAACATTGCCACGGTCGTTTACATAAATTTATTTTATAAAGTTTCATGATACTAACCAGATACTAAAACTGCAACAGTGCTGCTTCTGTTTCCGTATGTGATAAGCATACCTGCATTTCGTAGGAAACAAGGGAAGAACGCCTAGAAGCCAAGTGGAATATTCGTGATGTTCATGTACCAACAGCAGCACACATGCATGTGGCCGTGGAAGTTATCAAATAGGAAACAAACTTAAACTTTTATGATGACTAATCTGACCCATCGTGGGCATGTACGCAGGAATTATATTTTCATATAATTAACATTTTCTTAATCCACAGACACGGTTAATGTTAAATTATACTTACACTGCAATAGTCAAAGTAATTTTACTGTCGATTATTTGCAGTAGCTCATGTCTCGTAGCCGACTTTCATAACGTAGTTGTTTATGCGCCTGTCTACGGTGCGAAAGTCTTGGGTTCGAAGCCTGGCTGCGGCGTAAATATTCTATTGTCCTTTTACCTAACTTTATCGTCATCGGCTTTTAAGACCTCTTTGTTAAATGACAGTAAAACCACCTCACCGCAACTTGCTTCCTGAAACACAAGTTTTAATTCACAACTTCGACTTTGAATATTCTTCTTACATTCGATGAAATGCAGTTCGTTTTCAGTGTTTTTTCGATAACGATAAAAATTCTACAGTTCACCGTTACATATGACATAGGTAGTTTTTGTATTAACTTAGTACATACTTAGTACATATTCGCTAAATTTTAATTAATTTAAAACCCTCGTTGTGCAACTCGATTGATGATACACGTGTGTGTGGGCTTGTGGCATATGTACTGCTCCGCTTAGACGTACTCTCACTGACGTATTTTACTACGAGCTGGTATAAACAGTCTACATCATTAAATCACAGTGTAATATATAACTAAAAGAACTCTTAATATTGTTGCGTGCCATGTACCTGGATTCCGGTGGTCGGCAGCTGTTTCGTAACACTTTGTGGACTGGCCCCTGACTCATAGACCAGCGGCTACGTGATGGAAGACTCGCCGAAGCTACGTCATAGATACCTGTCCCAACTGCAGTTAACCCTACGAGGGCGGCCTACGTGACTCTAGTCATCTCGGAAACATGTTGTAATATCTATTTTTAGACCCCTGAAATGCGGGGAGTCCCCAATTGTTTTGACGAGTATATAAACGCCGAATCGACAACTGTGGGGAGAGTTCGCTATTGGTCATGCTAGAAGGTGATATGCTTGTGGAGAGAGAGTGATGAAGACATCTTGGTGATGTCAGAGTCTACTGTGAGGCGGCAGGCGGCTACCTTCGGAGCAGTGTTGGGAGAAACAAGAGGACTGCTGCGGCGGGCTGACGGGCGAAGGAGGAGGTGCGCGACGGGAGTCGAACCGAAGACCTCAAGAGTGAAGACAGCGGTGCACTCAGAGTGCTGCGCAGCACACGGCGATTCATCACCACTGCGTACTATTAAGGTTGTACACTGTCACTATTTCAGAGACTGTTGATTGGATATATGACTTAATTTTATTGCGATTTGTAGTGTTTATTTAATTGAAAGTAGACGTTTTTGGTGCTTTAATTGTCTAAGTTAATTAACGTTTTCGTGACACAGGAGTAATTGTGTTCATGACTAATTGTGTTGTGAAAGTTATAGTTGATTGTTGTTTTGTGTTTTGTAAGCTTGGTGAGCCAGTAAATTAATAACTTAATTCAACTCTTTTATTTCTAATTAAAATAACTCTATCCCAAAAGATCTCCTTATAAAGTTTTGCTTAAACTTGTAACAATATTTTAGATTTGACAGGTAATTTTTTTTTTTTTTTTAATATTTTATAGGTGTCCCGTAACAATGCACCAGAAAACTTTTTTTTATATAGTTTACACTGCGTAGTGAAAAATTTAAATCCACTAAGTTTTCCCGCCTTCTGGCAGTATCACAGTGTGTAAGAGAGAAGGCCGGGGTGAAGGTAGGTCCAGCTGCTCGACTAGCGAGACACACCTGTCGCCCGTCCAACCCGAAAAATGGCTAAGATGAGGTGCGATGAGCATGGAGCAGTGACGGAATAAGAAAGGGAGTTCTCTGAGGAAACCCGCCGGCTAACGGCAACGTCCACCACGTTTCCCAAATGCCAAAAATTATGGGTCCGGACCCGCCGGGGAACGAGCTCGGATCGCCTAGGTGGAGGCAAGAAGTCTGACCCCTCGACCACCGCGACCCTTGCACTGTATAATAACGTAGCTTATTTTTATTATTTCTTAGTGTGATAAAACGCCAATGTGACTGCTGCTGAAAGTGTGGTATACAGGGGCAAATAACATTCCATATATTCCCTATACTAAATATATACTTCGATTCAAACAGAGACAAACTTGTGTTCAGTAACTTGCTGATTGAATATAAAAAGGTTACATTCAAAGCTCACACTTGCTTATTACAAAGATAAATACATTACGTATTGCGATTTTTAAGGAAAGTAGTAAGGATATATAATTGGTTTGGGAAGTCTCTAGCAAGATTATTACGCATAAAACGTATTGCTACGTCAAATACGTAAGATCTTTTTGTACAGTACAATCCGTATAATGTTCTAGTCCGTGTCTGAAGTTACAGATTGGCAAACGTATGATGCAACATGATTATAACCTATTTAGGACGTAAGTTTGCACAATTACATGTGGGCAATTCTCTGAGCTCTTAGAGGTCGTATAATTTGCAACTAAAAAAGTTTTATTATGTTATTTATTTACAAACTCACAAAGCTTTCAAAATTCACAAAACAGCAATCAACTATGGCTTTCCCAGTACATATTATGCACACAATTACTACTGCGCCACAGAAGCGTTAATTAACTTTGCCATTTAAAAACAAAAATGCGTACCATTAATTATTAAAGACTACGAATCACAATAAAAGTTCAGTCATCTATCCAATTAATTGTCTTTCAAATAGTCACAATATCAAGCCTAAAAAGTCTGAAGTTTTGATGTCTCGCCATGTGCTGCGCAGGACCCTGAGTGCACCGCTGGCTTCTCTTTTGAGGTCTTCGGTTCGACTCCCGTCGCGTACCTCCTATTTGTTCGTTGACCCGTAGCAGCAGTCGTCTTGTTTCGCCCAATACTGCTCAGAAGGTATGTGTCTGCAGCCTCACAGTAGACTCGGACATCACAAAGCCACCAGTCTCTCTCCACAAGCTTAGCACGTTCTTCTAGATGGACCAATAACGAAATCTCCCCTCTGCTGGTACCGAAGCACACCTTCTCTTGAACCACTAGGTGGACAGTCTCCTTAAGTGGCCAGTTACTTCTCTCTTTGATACAACACCTCCAGTGTTGTTCTCCACAGTTCACCGCCTCTGTGTAGCATGTTGACACCTTCTTCACTGCTGCAGTTGATACAACACCCCCAAGTGTTGCTCTTCCCTTCCACAGCCCGTTTGTGTCAACCAGTCTCGACGCCGCCTCCAAAGTAGCTCCTTGTAGACACATGCCACACTCGAGACATGCTTAAGACTTCCTGAGAACTCCGTTATTTTGCAATTCGGAGGCTTTTATATGGCTCATTTAGTGACGTCAATCGGCGGCGCAACATGGTGACGAGATGCCTAAAATATACCATACCTCATAATTCTTATTTGCAGAGAGTCATGTAGGCAGAGGCATCATCAGGGAATCCCGATGACGTCTCTCGGGCATATTGCAGCACCACTAGGAATACCCTAACACCACTGTGGTCGACTCATCGGGTTGTCCACCTAGCATAATGCAACATGCTTCCAGCCATACAAGACAGCCCCCTCCTAAAGTACATCGATGTGGACGAATTTAGATCCTCTAACCCGAGAGCCTTGACGAACAATCCGAAACAACACATCACCCATTTTCTTTAATATTTCATAAGGGCCTTCCCAATTCTTCTGTAGCTTGGTGCAATACCCCTTCTATCTCTGAGGGTTGTACAACCACAGCAGTTGTCATTCTTGGAATGTTTCATCTGGTGTATTCCTATCGTAGCGAGTCATCATCTTGTCGGTGTTAATACTAAGGTGTCGCCGGGCAAGGTTGTGAGTGTGAACCAATTTGTGATATAATTCTCTGGCATATACCGGGGATGCAATCTGGTCTTCCTCTGCCGGTCGTCCCAACATCATATCGCTCGGAAGACAGAGTTATATTCTAGCAGCAGCATTTCTTGTCTCCGGTTCAGGTTTGCTCCAGTTCTATTCTGTAGTTCCTTGCATGGTTCTGGCATAGGGCCATCCAGATCCTCTGACTTCATGAATCCCTCGTCAGTTGTAGTTATTTGGGAGACTTGCTTGTACATGCCTATGTTGGCCCCCTTCTCAAGCCGGTTTGTCCTGTCCGTCTAGTTGACTATTCGAAAAACTAGCTTTCCAGAGCCCAGAGAAACCAATAAAACCAATGTTCTTGCTATCCCACCTCAAAAGGTAAGCACTTCCTATTCCTATATGTTTGACTAGAACTACACGCCACACAAAATTGCCTTGACAGTGTGCAGGGCTCACAATATCACTGGATGCCGGCAGCACAGTCGTCTCGCAACATACAAATCGGCAGCTGGCTGGCAAGGATAATTCATTTCGTGGCATCATTACCAGTTCTCGTTTGCCGGCCTTTAGTACTCTTGACTGAATATCTGTGCAGAGCTCTGTGCTTAACACATCAAGGCTCAGTAAATATTAATTTTTAATGTCGGCTGTATACACATCGTGTTAAGTGCAGAGGTCGCCCTTGTACCTTCTTCCTTTTCACTGGTGTGGTCTCACATGTCACTGTCGTCAGAAAGCACTTTGGTTGCCTCTGTAGTAGAGGGAGACGTGCAATCGATGAAATTCAATTTTTGATTACATTCATCGTGGTTTACATTCTCTTCAGGATGTTCTCTAGTCCGTTAACTCTCTCGTCGCCCGACAGTGCAACCGCCTGCACAGCATGCCGAGTTAATGGCCCTCTTGCAGATTAGACCTGCAGTGCTCTGGCGAGGGCATCCTGCACAGTCCTTGGGACAGCCAGGCGCAAAACATGTCGCACCTCTACGTCGGTGATTGCATCGACGAAGAAGCCGACTACTATGATATCTCATGCCTCTACTGGACACCCCTCGAGAGCACCAAATGGGCGAGTCGCATAATGTCTTGCCACAATTCTTGCTGTGGTTCCCCTGATCTCTGGGTGCGGCTTCTTAGTTGAGCATGGTGGGCATGTAGTAAGTACTTGTCTCTGAAGCGCTGCTCCAAGTCAGTGAATACTGTGGAATATTCTAGACGCTGTTGTTCACGGCAGCAAGACAGTAGGCGCATTGCCGGTCAGACCAGTTATGTATGGTTGCACAATCTCGAACTAGTTTTGGTACTCTTGTCATGAAGTCTGGCAATCGTAAGGAACAGGCTTGACAGATTTCCCCTTCCCAACATTTTGTGCTGGCACAGTAGACACAAAAAAATTGTTGCAACCCATTTTCTGCCTAATTATAAGTCATACTAGAGCCTGGTTCTAACTTCGTGGTCTTCTCTTCGCTGCCTTCAGTTTTTGACTAAGCACTGAGCTTGTTATATCCGCCAGTAACAAGATGGCCACCTTCCTGACGATGACAATTGTCTTGCCACTCATTTCTCAGATCACTTATTTGCTGTTCTACCTTATCGTTTTGCTGTTTACCTTCACATTTACATTGCCTATTTTCTGGTAGATGCTCTCTTTCACATCGTCTATTTTTCTGTCTACCATTTAGTTCACTTTGTGTAACTTTTCACTTACATTGTTAACAAGATTACTAACATTCTCTACTTGCTTATTTTCATTATCAATTTGCTTATTTACATTTTCATTTACATTATCTATTTTCTTGTCTTTGTTGGAATTAACATTCACAATTTGCTGGTTTACATCATGCATTTTCTCATATACTTTATCATTTACATTCTCAATTTTCTTATTTCCATTGTTAATTTTCTTATCTACATTCTAATTACACTGTCTTTGACTGAATTCATTTGACCCCTTCATTGGCCAATCGTTCCGTAAATGAGGGTCTTTAGTGCTTCTATTTCTGCTGATATGCTATTTGTTATTCTGTACCTTTACAACTGAAATTATAAATAAACTTTATAAAGTATCTCAATTTATTTAAATATCAACTTTATGGAGTGATTTAATTAATGGAATTAATAATTACATTAATTTTTGCCTCAATCCCACTTCTGACACCAGTGTTGCAAGGTTACAAAATTACATGTGGGCCTTTCTATGAACTCTCTGTAAATGACATTCTTTGGAGTCTCAATTTCATTTGGTGTATCTTCGATGCAGTTCCCTTTTTCATCACTTGTCAGTGCCACTAGTCGCACCGAAAAACAATTCGTCATGACAACTCAACCTCCATTGCATGAGCTAAAGGGTATGGTGTGGTACTGCCAGTCGTACTGCTTGCCGCATCTTCATATCAGCAATGATATCAATGAAGAAGCAAGTGCAATCACTTCCCGCTCCTCTTCTGGCACCCCTAGAGAGACTGATAGGCTAGCCTCACAACGTCTTGCCAAAGTTCTTAGCGAGAGTCCCCAGGTCGCTGGCTGTGACTTTAAAGTTGAGCATGGTGAACATGTCACAAATTGCGGTCACAGGAGCACAGTTCTGAACCAGAAACTAATGTAAACTACTATAGAAAATGTCGTTAAGGCAGAGATTGGACTATGATGTGTGCAGGACCTATCAATATGGCTGACAGGCAGTAGGCACGCTGTTCTGCTGTCTAGCCATTCAGGGTTGCGATAATCTCGTATTGGTGCTTATACACCATGATTTCTGGCCATCATAAGTGGCAGGTTTGATTCTAACCTCTTTTCCAATCCCAAACACGACAACACCATCTGAATTCAAGTGCTGTGACATCCCTGCCAACGATCTGACGTTGCAGAGTTCTTTCCGTCGTTAACCTCGTACCTCGTCTCTGACTTATTTGCGTTGCTATCTTCACATGTCGATGGTTGACCACACGTCATTCAATATAGGAATTTCTCCCATTCTGTCCTTAAGACACTCATCTCTTCCTCTCTTTCTGCAGATCGTCTTTCACATTTACGATTTTTCTTTTTATCAAGTTTTACACAGTCACAAAAACCGCCGATATTATGGTATACCGTTTGAAAAACAATTAGTTTTAGTCCACATACACAATGTTTGTATACACAAGCTCACATTCCATCCATTTTGTGTCTACACTATTTTAAACACTGTCTGTTTTCTTGTCTACATTCTCATTAACATTAACCCTCTGTCAAGGCTCACAATCCATCCAACTCACTAGCAATGATTCTTGTAAGCGTATAATTACTATCATAAAATTATTTTTTTAAACATTCAACATGTTAGTGAAAATGCATATTTACATACACATAATTTTAATTATTTTATATTTTTACTAAGTGTTTCCATCCCACTTCTGACACGAGTGTTAAAAGTTTGGCAAGAAACACTGAGGGACGCAGGTCTAAGACTAAATTAAAGAAAATAATTAAAGCCAAATTCATTTACAGCTATCTGCAATAAAATTCTTAAATATCACTAACAATCTCGTCTAAATTAATGTCACGAATTAAGGACAAGCAGAACAAATAATTACGATACATGTAACTGCTATAAACTAAAAATAATAATGTCCCAGTCCTTTATTCAAGCTCTCTGTTCATTAAATGTTTGTATGTACACTCACAAATGAGAACACAGTGTTCTAAAAGTCGCAGAATGCACTCGTCGACTCAATTCCTCGTAGCACACAATACTACCGCTTAGTCCCTTGGGTACCTGTCACAAACCATCGCTGTTACCACGATTCACTTAAATGCACACAATATGCCTCTGGGCAAAATCTCTCCCATCACGAGGCGCAAATCTGTTAAATTCGCTTAATTGAGAGTCCATAAATTTCGTGGCGACGCTCTGACTGGAAGTTACGAGAATCATGTCGCATAAGGGTTTTAAGGCACAGTCGGGGTACAGTGAGCAGGTAGAAGAATTCTGTTGGCAGTAATATTTATTGTTATCTGAGTGTTTACAAAACTCGACAACGGATTTTGATATCGGTAACCACCCAGACGAAGCTTTATTGCAACATATGACTAAAGTGTCATAGAAATATAAAGCAATGTTCAATTTTGCCCGACTTAGAAAAATTTAAGGTGAAGGTGAGAGGATTTTAACCCCTCCCTCCTTTAACAACTAGGTCGTAAAGCAAGTGAGGGTGAAGAGAGGTGAAGGGCAAAACAACAGCCATGTCCGAGCTGGGATTCGAACTCAGGACCTCTGTACAGCGACCGGCGCCTAACCGTCTATGCTGTGGAGGCCGGCCAAACATTACCAAGTCGAAGTACTTCACGTACCACAAACTGGTGCTCATCCGACTACGCTACAGAGGCCAGCCTAATTGTAACTAAGTCGTAGTACTTCATGTACCAAAAACCAGTGCGTATCCGACTACGCTACGGAGGCCGGTCTAATTGTTACTATGTAGTAGTACTTCATGTACCACATACCAGTGCGCATCCGACAATGCTATGGAGGCTGGTCTAATTGTTACTAAGTCGTAGTACTTCATGTACCACAAACCTGTGCGCATCCGACTACACTACGGAGGCTGGTCTAAATTGTTAGTAAGTCGTCGTACTTCATGTACCACAAACCAGTGTGCATCCGACTACGCTACAGAGGCTGGTCTAATTGTAACTAAGTCGTAGTACTTCATGTACCACAAACCAGTGCGCATCCGACTACGGTACGGAGGCTGGTCTAATTGTTACTAAGTCGTAGTACTTCATGTACCAAAAACCAGTGCGTATCCGACTACGCTACGGAGGCCGGTCTAATTGTTACTAAGTCGTAGTACTTCATGTACCAAAAACCAGTGCGCATCCGACTACGCTACAGAGGCCGGTCTAATTGTTACGAAGTCGTAGTACTTAATGTACCACAAACCAGTGCGCATCCGACTACGCTACGGAGGCTGGTCTAATT